>JBBPDI010000025.1:10425805-10443555 GCA_037974545.1 Cucumis variabilis | reverse complement strand
TAAATCTCAACTTTTTCAAAACCAATCCTATTTTTCATTTTCTACCCCATTTTTAGCCTATTTTTGGCAATTTCCCATTAAGTATTGTTATGTCTCTTTAGTTTAATATAATATACAATATTCCGATCCCAACTAAAAATAAAGGGAAAACCAACCTATGCTTTCTATAGAAATTAAAGGCTCAATATTACGTACTAATATACCGTCTTACCCATTATGAGTAGATAATAAGTCCATTATGGATATCTCAATCGGTATAGTATTATGTCTATCACTATCTTTTAAGGGTTTAATTTTGTTAATTTGTCAGATATTCCTTCATTGGAAATATTAATTAAGATAAAAATAATAGAAGATTAAGTCAACATTATCTCTCGATTTTGGAGAAAAGAAACTTTGCCCTTCTCCTGCAAAAACTAATTAAATCTTTTTATTCTATGAAATATTTTTGTTGTCTTTTAAATTTTTTTCGTTTCTATTTATTTAAAAATTAGGTCATTTCTCTTTGTATTTAGAGGAAAGATTGCATAGGGTAACATTTTAAGAATATAATATAACAAATATAGCACATTGTTTTAGATCAATTTTGTAAATATGGCAAAATTGTCACTTATAAAAATACTCTCCATCTTAAATTCGTTATTATTCCTAAACTACTCTTCAATAACTTATTTATCTTCCTCTTTTAATGTCCTACTCATTATTTTATTTATTATCCCACTTTTTAAGACCATAATTATTTGTTTATTCTTATACAAGAAAAAATATTTATTCTTTCTGTCTTAATCTTGATTTTAGAATATCAATAGTACAATAATTGCAATATGAAATCTAATGGTTGTTGATCGAAGTAATTTAACTTCATTTGTAATTTTCTTTTTTACTTTCTTCAATGTATATTTTGAGTTGAATCTGATTCCAAATGATTTTGTTTTATTGTTTACATTGATTTTGTTTTGGTTTTACTTTGTCTCAGTTTTGTATATTACTGTTGTGATATGATTATATTATATATCTTAGTTGGTTAATATACTTACTACATGGTTTTTATTTTTTTTAAATTTTATGCAGTTCATTAGAGTATTATTAAGTATATATGAATGATATAACCCAGTGTATCATTATCAAGTATATCAACAATATATTGTTAAAGCATATCAGTAAAGTGAATCATTATCAAATATATGAATCAAGTTTACAAATGTATATCAATAGTATATCAAGTGTATAAGTAGGACTTCAAGCATATCAAGTGTATTTAATCAATCAAATGTATAAGCGAAGAATACAAAGTGTATCTGCAGTACATCGAGTGTATCAAACATATCATGTACATCAAACGTATCAAATTTGTTGAGTGTACCAATGAAGCATAACAAGCTTATTAGCGGTGTATCAAACTTATAAATGAAGTCTTTAAATGTATCAAACTAATCAAGTGTACCAAGGCCTAAGGGGTATCAAGTGTATCAAGAAGAATCAAGTGTAACAAGGAGTATCATAATGTGTATCAAGATGTTTCATGTGTGTATCAAAAGGTATCGAGTGCATCAAGTTTATCAAAGAGTATCAAGTGCATCAAGTGTATCGATCAACTGTATCAGGTGTATCAAGAGGATATTAGGTGTATCTGACGTGTATAAGGTTTATCAAATGTATATTAGTAATGAGGGCATTTGTGACATTTTACCTCTTGATGTATGGGGTTGGACTTTGTTTTTATCATTTACGCAAATAATAATGTATGTGTGCGATGGAATTAATTATTATAACTTGTTTTGCCATTTTTGCAAGTACCCCACTTCGGAGAGATACTCAATTTGTCAATGTCGTTTTATTATATTATAATTTGGTGTGTGAAGCTCAACTAAGAGCTTTAATTTTTGCAATATAGTTTATAGCACATTTGAACAATCTATATATCTATACACATTTGAACAATATATTATATCACATTTGAACAATCTATATATCTATACACATTTGAACAATATATTATATCACATTTGAACAATCTATATATATATATACACATACATATATAAGGGGTTTATTAAAAAATTATAACAAATTAATTACATATTTACACTGTATAAAACAATTTTGAAAACAGAAAAGCCCACAGACCCACGATGGAAAATATAAAAAATACCTCAGTCAACAGCGATTAATCGACCA
The DNA here is from genome assembly GCA_037974545.1 of Cucumis variabilis. Lineage (NCBI taxonomy): Eukaryota > Viridiplantae > Streptophyta > Magnoliopsida > Cucurbitales > Cucurbitaceae > Cucumis > Cucumis variabilis. The sequence goes on along the minus strand of JBBPDI010000025.1, from coordinate 10,441,377 downwards.
CTCCCGCGAGTAATCTTCTTCTAAACGATCGTGTATTATAGTCTAAACAAATGACAAACGATCATATAATTCTTTTTTAATAGAGGAAAAAGGCTTCAAATTTAAATGATCATGTTAACCATGACAAACGATCGTGTTGATCATAGAAGATGATCATGTTGATTATGGTTAGAGATCGTGTACTCCACTGTAAATGATCTTTAAAAACTTTAAATCTAACGATTGTGTTAACCATGGTAAACGATCGTGGTGATTAGTATTGATTATGGTAAGCGATCATCACTCCAATATAAATGATATTCAAAAACTTTAAATTTAACGATCATGTTGACCATGGTAAACGATCGTGATTATTATGGTAAACGATCATTCAGATCATGATACACGATAATGTATAGTTCTTTTTAAACGATGAGAAAAAGACTTCAAATTTAATGATCGTGTTAACCATAATAAAGGATCGTGTTGATCATGCTAAACGATCATGTTGATAATTTAAAATGATATTTAAACAATTTTGATATTCTTGAATATGTAGAAGATGAAGATAAGAATATTGAAACAATCGTGAAAAACCTTCAAAGAATTTTGCGATTTAAACAGAAGAATAAATTGTTTTAAAATAGAAGAAAGGAAATCTGGTATACAAGATGAAGAAATTAAATAGCAAAGAAGATTAAGAAGAAAAAGTAGTGATGAATCGTGCATAATATTCAAGAGCAAATATGGATTTTATGAAAATACAATGGTGGCTTCATGGTCTTTTAGTTTTTGTTAGACGGGCCTCATAAATACTTTTGGGTTTTGTTATGCTTATGTAAATTATTTAGGTTGAGTAAATTATGTAAATTAATATTTTTTTGGTTTTGTTACATTTATGTAAATTATGTTATATATAAGTAAATACATCCTCCAAATAAATATATATGGAAAAAAATATACAAATAGAAATGAAGCAACTATAATCAAAATACCACTCACAGAGTTTGGTCTGATAATAAATGGTTTGACACACAATTAATTTATTACCGGTTTTGGTAAACAAGAACAATTTTAACGAAATGTCCGGTAACTATAGATTTTCATTCCTTGATTATGTGTTTATGGGAAACTAAAGAAAATGCGGCCATCAACCACAATTAAGTATATCGTGCATGAAACAAAATTCATATATTTCAATTTAGCTTTAGTAAAATGCTAAAAACCTTAATTTTAATAATGATATGAGTATAGTTTAAGCGGAGTTTGCAAAAATAACATAAAAATTTATGATAATAGAGTCCATGTCACTTACATTTTCAAAATTGAAAAAATGAAAAATTTTAAAATAGATTATCGTCAGATTACTGTCTGATTACCATCATATTTGCCAAATTTACAATATACAAAAAAAAATTGTTATAAGCTTGATCCCATGAGATTTCCAGGGAAATATAATTCGTGGTTTTGAACTAGTGTTGATGTTGTATTTTTGTTGATTTGATGCGATGTAGTTTGATCTCTAGAATTTGATCCTCTGATTCTCTCTCGATTGAATGCTTATGCTTGATTTGAGGAAGCGAAACACGTGATGTTCTTGAAGTTGGAGTCTTGGAAGAAAGTCTATATCTTCAAAGGAGCTTCAATCTTGGAAGATAGTCGACTTCAGGAGTTATGGAGTCTTCTAGCTCTTGGAAGAATTCTCTCTAAACCTTCTGGAGTAAAAAATTTTCTACTCCTTACAAATGAGAACTCCTCTATTTATAGAGTTCTCTAGTGGACTTTTTGGGCTTAAGTATGGTTGGTCCATGGACCAGACCCATAGGCTTAACGACATAGATTTGGGTTATATTTAGACTTTGGACTTAATTAAGCTTATTTTTTAGGCTTAATTAAAGAGAGATGTGTGAGAATGGCAAAATAATAGAGTGCAGTTTGGAAAATAGCAAACATAAAAAATAATTTGATTTTTAGCAAAATTGCAAAAGATATATATTTTTTGAGAATTTTTCAACCGATTTTACCCCTTGATATCAATTTTTTTAATTATAATGCATTTGTGAACCATAAAACAATAGAACATAATACATAATTACGATTACGATGTATTTGGATATCATTCAATTTTATAATAATATTAAATACATATTTATTTTATCTATTGATCTCATTTAATTAAATTTTAGATTCATGCCTTAAATTTATAATAGATCATCCTATTGCTTAATTGTAGTTTTCGTTAGAAGATTAAAAAATTTGAATTTTAAATAATATCTTTGACCTAAAATTATGCATTTTATATAATCACAACTTCATATAATTGGTGTATCTTCTCTATAATTATGCATGTAACAATTATTCCATATTCTGCATATAGCAATTATTCCATATTCGGATTGACCATATTAATAATAATAAATTGTTAAGCATTATTTTAGGAAATAAATTATAACATAAGGGCAATGCAATCCATTTATGTGAATAATATGATAAAACTTTCATTAAAGTGATGATACACACGTTAAATCCATCGAGAATAAAATCTTGTTATGTAATTATCATTAAACTAGGAACGATATTATTTACTATCATTTAAAAATTGATTTTAAATTCTTGTAAATTCTCCTAAAATCGTGTTATTTGATTGATATTCCTAAATAATGGCAAACATAAATTTAACATTTTTGGATTATTTATATTCCAAAATATTTATAAAAATTTTGAATTTAAATACCTCCAAAATACATATTGCTAATAACAAATTGAATTTAAAATTTTATATATCTTTCCCTAAAATCGTGCTAATTGGTTGATTTTTATTTTTAATTTTTTTATTTGTGCCAAAATATTAAAATTGATTTAAAAATTTATAAAAATAGTTATTGTTAATAATAATTTGAATTTAAAATTTTATCATCCCTAAAATTGTGCTAAGATTATCTTTATATCTCCAAAATAATAGTAAACATAAATTTAACATTTTCAAATTATTTATATTCTAAAATATTTATAAAAAAATGAATATTTTATTTTTGAAAGGAATTAATTGATAAGAAAAGATTTGTTTTATTTAAATTGGAAAAGAAAAAAGGAAAAGAAGATATTTAAGGGAAAATAATAATATAATAATATCATTATTACTATTCATCATCTTCTTCACTCTCACCAAACCCTAGCTGCCGACGACACCCTATCTCCATTCGAGTGTTCTTCATCCAGTCACGATCTTCACCTTTGTAGTCATCCCCTCTATTCTGTTGATCGAGAACTAAGCCGCAAGAAAACGTCTCCTCCACTGCACGCGGCTAGTCGCATGTTTACTTCATCCGAAGTCGAGTGCCTTTGCAGTGAACGCCTTTGAGCCGAGCGCCTTTGCTCTGCTTGTTCCTTTGAGTGTCACATGTCCAGCCGTGCCGATCTCTTTCGTCTGTATTCATTCATCGATTATGCCAAAACTTTTAGCCACCAACAGTCGCCGGATTTGAGTGACTTTATGGTTGTTGGGGTTTTGTTGTACTTTTTCTTAATTACCCCTTGAAGTTAAAAATAATATTAATTTTTAGATCTTTTGGAAGAGACCAAAGAGGACAGAAGATGGAAAAAAAGAATACAAGGTATGTGGTTGATGTTTGATATCGAATACAATGTATTTGGATGTAATTACACTGTATCTTTCCTAAAAATCAAGTGGATATATTGTTGTTGTAATTTAAACGAGTGAAGAAGAAAATCTCTTGAAGAAGCTCACCTTTGTGCGAAACGAAAAAGAATCTATAATCAGTTTGATGAAGAAGATGGTTGGCAAGAAGAAAAATCTTTGATTTGCACTGAATGTATGAAGACTTTGAAGGTTTCGAGGAGGACAACGCTTGAAGCTCCAATCTTTTCTGCAAATGATTGAAGACTTTGAAGATTTGGTGGAATCTACAAAAGTGGAAGGTAGTGAAGCTGGATTCTTTTCGACTTTGAATACCTAAACGTGCACAATTTCAACAAGGATGTTGTTGACCAAGAGATTTTGGCCAATTAAATTCTGCCACGTCATCACTGATGATTATAATTTGATTGGATGTTGGGTAGTCAAGTTTTATTATATCCAACCTAATGCAACTCCATGATGAAAAATTGGGTCAAACAAGAGGGCCCGAGCCCGTCAAAAAATGGGCCCAAGTCTAAGCTTAAGCTCAACAAGCAAATAGGCACAAAGCTCAAGCCCAACAAGCAAATGAGCACAAGCCCACTTAAAGCCCATGAAGTTTCTCTATAAATAGAGACTTTTGCCATTCATTTAAAGCATCTCTTGGTTGAAGGAAGAATTGAAGCTCTGAAGAATTCAGGATTCAAACTTCTACAAGCTCTCAAGACGTGCAAGTTCGTATCAACCTCGATATCAACATCTTCTGAAAGATTGAAAACTTGGAGGATTAAAATTTCCTTGGATTCCAGAAGATCGAAGTTCAAATCGACTTGCAACTACAACATCTTAAAGACCGAAGATCAAGAAGTTATAAGTTTTAACTTGTATTCAAGAGAAAGCATCAAAGGAGTAAATATTAGAGACTGTATTCACAATATTCGTGTGAACAGTTTGGCACGCCTAGTGGGACCATCTCTACCTTTCATCTCTTTCTCTTTTGAAGAACATCTAAAGAAATCATGACATCCCAAGGCAACACTTCCAAAGTTCCAAGCGACATTAGCGAGCAGCCAAATGCTCGCAGCCACTCAAGGGAGACTCAATCATCTGAGAAAATGTCGTCCTTTGAGATCGCAAAGAACATTTGGGAACAATTGTCCAAGCCACTAAAAGGTGAAGTAATCAAAGAAAATCCTGTGATTGATGAACAAATTTCGTCCTTTGAAAGCTCGAATGAGGAGATGCCTCATCCAAATATCATGTCGGTTATGGTGACTGGCGTGGATACAAGTGAAGACAGAATGGCTGAGCTTAAAAAGAAGATCAACATGCTCATGAAGGCCGTTGAAGAAAAGGATAATGAGATTGCATCTCTCAAGAATCATATTGAACGTCGTGATGCTGCTGAATCAAGTCATACACATACTGTCAGGAATACTAACAAAGGAAAGACGGTTATGTAAGAAAGTCAACCACAAAATTCGACCTCAATTGCATCGTTATATGTTCAGCAATTATAGAAGATGATTGCAAACTCCATCAAAACTCAATATGGTCGACTTGCTCAAACTTTCTCTTTGTATTTCAAGCCGTATAAGAAGAGGATTGACAATCTCAGAATGCCGAATGGATACCAACCGCCCAAGTTCCAACAGTTTAATGGAAAGGGCAACCTAAAACAACATGTTGCTCATTTCATCGAAACATGTGAAACTGCTTGTACGAGAGGAGACTTATTGGTTAAACAATTCGTTCGAACTCTGAAAGGAAATGCCTTTGACTGGTACATCGACCTAGAACATGAATCCATTGAAAGTTGGGAGCAACTTGAGGGGCACTTTCTCAATTGCTTCTACAGCACTCGATGTATCGTTAGTATGATGGAGTTAACAAACACCAAACAGCGAAAGGGAGAGCCAGTCATCGACTACATAAACCGATGGAGAGCTCTAAGCCTGGATTGTAAAGACAAGCTCACAAAAATGTCTACAGTTGAGATGTGCACCCAAGGCATGCATTGGTTACTTCTCTATATTTTACAGGGGATAAAACCATGCACGTTTGAAGAGTTGGAAACTCGTGCTCATGATATGGAACTAAGTATCACATGTAGAGAAGCAAAAGATTTCTTGGTTCCAAAAATGAGGAGTGACAAGAATGAAATTGATGGCACTAAAAATATTGAAAATAGTATCATAAATGAGTCTATGGTTGTTCATGAAACTCCTTTAAAATATTTCTCTAAAAGAAAAGAAACAAAAATTGAAGGAAAGCATGATGGCGAGGAAAACACCCAACTCTTAAAGAAAGACAGGAAAAAGTTTATCCATTTCCTGACTCTGATGTTGCAGACATGTTAGAGCAGCTGCTAGAAAAGCAACTTATTCAACTGCCAAATGCAAACGACTGGAACAAGAAGAAAAAGTATATGATCCTAAATACTGTAAGTACCATAGGGTCATTAGTCACCCTGTTGGAAAGTGTTTTGTGTTAAAGGAGCTAATTCTAAAGTTGGCTCGTAAAAAAAAGATCGAGCTGGATATTGATGAATTAGCTGAGATGAATCATGTTGCGGTCGAGATGACTTCAAGTGTTTCACCATCAACACAACTTTATGATCAAAGGAAAATCTTAATTCAGTTTAGGACTTTCGAATCTATAGTTTTCCAATTCCAACAAAGGATCATGACGACAAACTCCCAAAACAAAGAGGGGCCTGTTAAAGATGATGACGAAGGATGGATAGTTGTGACTTGTCGAAAAGAAAGACAACCAAATTTCATTCAAAAGGAGTCGTCATTCTGTAAAAAACATGCAAAAGGAAGCATCTCCCATAAAAAGAAGAGGAAAGAAAACAAGAAGATGCGGAAGCCTAAGCCTATCGAAGAAAAAGACGAGAACTTCCTCCGACCTCAAGGGTCGATAACTTTGAGAGAATTTCTCCCACGAAGCTTCCTTGATGATTATCCCAAGGAAGTATTAGAGGTCAATGCATATCATGCTGTCAGTATAAGAGAAATAAAAAACAATTATGCATCTTCTGAAGAAGTCGACAATTCATATGAAATTAAGCAAGGGACTTCTATCTTTGATCGTATCAAGCCTTCAACTACTCGATCTTCAGTATTTCAAAGATTGAGTATGACTATGAAAGAAGAAAATCAATGTCCAACGTCTACTTCCACTCGAACTTCAGCTTTCAAAAGGCTAAGTACCTCCACATCAAAGAAAGATAAACCTTCAACATCTGTTTTTGATCGACTAAAGATGACAAGCGATCAACATAAAAATAGATGAAAACTTTAAAGGTAAAATCACTTCATAAAGAAAACAATGACGATAAGATACAAAGTCGTGTCCCATCAAGTATGAAGAGGAAGTTGTTCGTTGACATAAACATAGAAGGTCCCTTGATCGTAAAGCCAAGACTGATTATATTCACCAATTTTACAAATAAAGGTGAACAAATTTTTTATGAAAATATTTTTTAAATGTATAAAGCTCCTTATCGCAAGAGCCTAAACTGCATAATGCACCTAGTCCACAAGAGCTTAAAAGGTGAATGACAAAAAAAAAACTCAATTGAACTACGTTATGACTTGATCCCTATGTTATAAAAAGGGAACGTAGGCAACTTAAAGTTTACTTTAAGTTCAGTCGTACGAAGAAAAAAAAGTTATTATGCTTCATCGTGATAATGTAATCTCAATAGAAAATGAAATTCATGAGCAATTATGACAGAAAAGAAAGGAAGCAAAGGGAGTAAAGTTAAAGTAACGAGATCTACCTTTTCTCTCAAGTGTTGCAGCTGAAAGGATCTTCATCTTCATCTTCTTCATGTGTTGCAGTCAAAAGGATTCATCTTCATCTTCTCCCATGTTCCACAGCAGAGAGAATTCATCTTCATCTTCTTCCATGTGTTGCAGTAGAGATGATTCATCTTCATCTTCTCCCACATGTTGTAGCTGAGAAGTGTTGCAGTTGAGAGGATTCATCTTCATCTTTTTCCACGTGTTACAACCGAAATGATTCATCTTCATATTTTCTCACGTGCTGTAACTAAGAGGATTCACCATCATCTTCTTTCACGTATTGCAGCCGAGAGAATTCATTTTTATCTTTAACGTGTTACAACCGAGAAGATTTATCATCTTCAATGTGTTACAGTCGAAAAGATCATCATCTTCATCTGTTATGTGTCAACCGAGAGGATCATCATCTTCATCTTCAATGTGTTGCACCAGAAAGGATCATCATTTTCTCTATGTTGTAGCTGAGAAGATCATCATAATCATTTTTAATGTGTTGTAGATGAGAATATCATTATCTGCATCTCTGGGGTACCGCAGTTGTCATCATCTGCATCTCTGATGTGTCGCAATCATCATCATCTGCATCTATGATGTACTGTAACTGTTATCATCTGCATCTCCGACCTGTCATAACTGTCCTCATCTGCATCTTCGACGTGCTACAACCATCATCATCTGTATCTCCAAAGTGTGGTCAACATATGCATCTCCGATGTGTCTCAGCTATCATCATCTGCATTTTCGACATGTGGTCATCATCTGGATCTTCGACATGTGGTCATCATCTGCATCTCTGACGTGTTGCAGTCATCATCATTTACATCATTGACGTGCTGCAACCGTTATCATCTGCATCTTTAAAATGTGATCATCATCTATATCTTCGAAGTGCGGTCATCATCATCTCCAACGTGTTGTAGCCATCATCATCTAGATCTTTGACATGCTATAACTATCATCATCTGTATCTTTGAAGTATGATCATCATCTGTATCTCTGATGTGCCGCAACCATCATCATCTGTATCTTTGACGTGCGGTCATCATCTGCATCTTTAACGTGCAATCTTTATCTGCTTCTTCAACGTGTTGCAGTTGTCATCATCTACATCTTCGACGTGCTGTAACTGATAAGATCTTCATCTCCATCTTTGATGCACCACAACCAAGACGATCATCATCGACATATTCATCTTCAATGTGTTGTAGACGAAGCAGTTGGACGCCATGATAGAGTTGCATTGTCTATCATGTACAAACCCAATAAGCTGAAGTAGAAAGAAGCAGGACCAAACAGTTGGACGCCATGATAGAGTTGTATCATTTATCATGTACAAACCCAAAAAGTTAAAGCCGAAGAAGCAAGACAAAGCTGTTGGACGCCATGATAGAGTTGCATCGTCTATCATGTACAAACCTAAGAAGCTGAAGTCGAAGAAGCAAGACGAAGCAGTTGGACGCCATGATAGAGTTGCATCGTCTAGCATGCACAAAACCATAAAACCAACAAATAAGTAAGACGTCAAGGAGACCAAACCAAGATGCTTGCATAGAGCCTTCGAGAAATAACTGGAAAAAAAAGTCAAAGTGAAAATCAAGTTATGCGTAAAGAAATTTATTAATAAATAAAAGAAAAGAAATTGCAAAAATTAAAATAACTAAAAAAACTAAAAAAAAAGAGTTAAAAAAATATTTGAAAGAAAAGAATAAAAAAGATAGAATAGAAAAAAAAATTTAAAAATAAATATTGAAAAAAAGCAAACAAAATAGTTTTTATAAAATTTTAAAAATTTAAAAAAGGAAATAAATGAAAAAAATAGAAAATGAAATAAAAAGAAAAAAGAGAAGAAAAAAAAACTTTTTTTCTCTTGCCATTTAAAAAAAAAGCTTCAATCCTCCGTTCAAAAGTAGTTCCACCATTGGTCAATCTTTCCTCCCAAATTGAAGTAGCAAAAAAAAAAAAAAACTTTAGAGGAGCCAAATACACAAGTATTGGTGATAAGAGAATTAAGTCATGTACAAGTCTATGGTTTAAAATTTATGATTTAATTTTGATTGATGTAACTTGATTCTTTATTTATAGAGTAGGAAATGTGTCAAATCTCTAACTTCTTCCCCAATTTCTCAACAAAACTGCTAAGATTGAGTTAGGAGTTGAGATTAGTTTCTAATTTAAAAAAAATAAAACAAAATAAAAAAATAAATTAATTTTTTAAAAAAATTCTTTTAATCTTTTTCCTACTTAATTCCAAGATTAAAAAAAATGAGAAAAAAAATCCAAATCATTTTGTTCTTCTTCTATTGGAAAAAAATCTTTATCCCAAATTATAAATTCATTTCTATTCAAATTAAAAAAAAATGGCAAAGTTTTCAAATTTTAAAGACAATTCAAATAGCATAAGTTTTACTAAAAAAAAATCAAATTAATGGATTCAAAAAAAAAAAAAATCAAAACTTTGACTTAAATTTACATTTTTATGAATTGACAATATTCCAATTCTATCATTTATTTTTAAATCTCAATTATCCCATTAAAATCATTGGTAAAAAAAAAAAAAATCTATTGGCCATATTCCAAATGTTTTTTATATAAAAAAAAAATTGTGAATGGAATTCAAAATTTACCAAACTTCATATAGCATTTTAACCACACTTATATCCAAAGGCATAGTGTGATTAATTTGACATGTTAACTAAAGTCAAAGTCAAGAACAAATCAATTGTATTTTTGGTTTCAGCTTATCGTTTTTTAGACTCATCCACCTATACACGTGCACTAATCTCGAAAATGGGGCATTTGTTGAGCAAGAAATTTGGGCCAATTAAATTCTGCCACATCATCATTGATGAATATAATTTGATTGGATGTCGGGTAGTCAAGTTTTCTTATATCCAACCCAATGCAAGTCCATTATGAAAAATGGGGCCAAACAAGAGGGCTCGAGCCCGTAAAAAAATGGGCCTAAGTCTAAGCTCAAGCTCAACAAACAAATGGACACAAAGCTCAAGCACAACAAGCAAATGGGCCCAAGCCCAATAGACAAATAGGCCAAAGCCCACTTAAAGCCCATAAAGTTTCTCTATAAATAGAGACCTTTGCCATTCATTTAAGGTATCTCTTGGTTGAAGGAAGAATTGAAGCTCTGAAGAATTCAGGATTCAAACTTCTACAAGCTCTCAAGACGTGCAAGTTCGTATCAACCTCGATATCAACATCTTCTGAAAGATTGAAGACTTGGAGGATTAAAATTTCCTTGGATTCCAGAAGATCGAAGTTCAAATAGACTTGCACAACTACAACATCCTGAAGACCGAAGATCAAGAAGTTATAAGTTTTAACTTGTATTCAAGAGAAAGCATCAAAGGAGTAAATATTAGAGAATGTATTCACAATATTCATCAATATAACAAAGTTTAATTCCACGAAATACATTTTTTCAAAATCTCGTGTGAACAGATGTGTTATTTAATTATTAGGGTATTTGGGTTTTAGGTGAACAATTGTATTTAGAACTATTTTGAATTGGGTAGGGGCATTTGAGATATTGTTCCATTTATTTATTTTTCAGATTTTTCAGTTTTGCTATTCTAACAATTTAAAAATAAATTTGCTATTTTCCCAAAGTAAACCTCTTAATTTGTCATTCTTCTTATCAGCCCTTAATTAAACTTAACCCAGGTAAATAATATTTAATTGAACTAAAAGAATTAACTTGATCCAACAGTTATGATAAAACAGGTGGCCTTATCAGAATTGGCCAATTTATGTCTTCAATTTTTTAATTTGGGACACATGTCTATTTTAATTAGTCCCAAATTCAATTATTTGCACTTTTAATCATTAATTTGATAAATTTTGAGATCAATTTGTGATTTGTCTTAAAATTTCTTATTTAACAAATGCCCTATTTTCTAGATTTATGCACGTATATGGGTGAATGAATCTCGAAAAAAAAAATTAAAGTCAAAATACGAGCATTTTTTTTCTCAATTCAACATATCAAATTAATCAAACCATGAATTTAGTACATTAGTTTGATATAAATTTGAAATAAGAGTTGGAATATGGCCAAACCTTAGTTAATTTGAGAAAAGTTCAAGGTTTTATCTGCGATTTAATTTGATTTGAGGATAAAAATTTTAATTTGACTTTTTTAAAAATAAATTTTGGAACATAACCAAAAATTTAATTTGAAATAAGGATAACATTTTTTTTTATCATACCTTAATTTGTCTTGAGGATGCAAAAGAATTTGGAATGACCAATTTTAATTTGAGATAAAATGAGGCCCTCAAGATAAAGTTAGATTTATGGCTTCGATTTAAATTTGAGATAAAAAGGAGATCGTGTATGCTTGTTAATTTGACTTGAATTTTGAATAGCCAAAATTTTAATTATAAAATTGGGAATATTTTTTTTATAAAAATGTTGAAATATTTAAATATTTTAAATAGACTCAAATCAACAAAAATTCGAGATTTATCCTAAAAATGAAATAATTTAAAATAAGATAAAATAATTGAATTATCTTTTCTTTATTTTAAAAGAAAAAATCATTCATATTCCTAAAAGGAATGAGGTATGTTTTTTTTTTAAAAAAAAAATGATTAAATATCATTCCTAATCCTTTTAAAGATTGGATTTGTTGGCCTTATAAATAGATCCATACCTTGACCACCTATTCTTCATCCAGCGACAGAAAGGTATGAAAAACTTTTGTTATCCCTTTCTCACTTCCTCCTCTTTTTTTGTTTTTTAGTTTTATTCTTTTTTTTAGAAAATAAAGAAAGAGAAAAAAAACCTTTTTTTTTTCAAATTGCTACTAATTATTTTTTTTATTTTATAATATATACAAAATGCTACCTACCTTTAACTTATTGACAACCTTTTTTTTTTCAGGGTTATTAACTATTAGATTGTACAAAGTGCAAGAAGGCTCTGTCAAAGGTTAAGGTCTTTTTTTTTAATTGTTATCAATGATTTTTTTTTAAGTTATTTCTTTAAAGGCCATGGGTAAGCATCCTGGTTTGGTTCTCAATATTCTGGTTTCTTGGGTTTGTACATGATAGATGATGTAACTCTATCATGGTGCCCTCTACTGCTGTGACTTCTTGGGTTTGTACATGATAGACGATGCAACTCTATCATGGCGTTCACTGCTTCTTGGAGTTTCTTGGATTTGTACATGATAGACGATGCAACTCTATCATGGCACCCACTGCTTCTTAGATGCAACTCTATCAGGCACTCACTACTTCTTGAAGCTTCTTGGGTTTGTACATGATAGACGATGTAACTTTATCATGACGTCCATTGCTTCTTAGAGCTTCTTGGGTTTGTGCATGATAGACAATGCAACTCTATCATGACGTCCACTGTTGCTGCTACTTATTGGGTTTGTACATGATAGACGATGCAAGTCTATCAGGGTGCCCACTGCTCCTTTGAGTTTTTTGGGTTTGTACATAATAGATGATGCAACAATATCGTGGCGTCCAACGGTTTTGATTACAAAACATTAAAGAAGAATATGTTGATGATGATCCCCTTGGTTGCGGCGCATCAAAGATGAAGATGGAGATCCTATCAGTTACAGCACGTCAAAGATGTAGATGATGACAGCTACAACACGTTGAAGAAGCAGATGAAGATCTTACGTCAAAGATGAAAATGATGACGATTGCGGCACGTCGGAGGTATAGATGATGATTTTCTCGTCTGCAACACATTGAAGATAAAGATGATGATATTCTCAGGTGCAACACAGAGAAGATGGAGATGATGATGATCTTTTCGGCTACAACACATTGAAAATGAAGATGATATGATGATTCTCTCACCTGCAACACATTGAAGATGAAGATGATGATCATTACAATCTTTACATAAAGAAGATGAAGATGATGATCTTCTCGACCACAACACATTGAAGATGAAGAAGATGATAAATCCTCCCGACTGTAATACGTGAGAGAAGATGAAGATGAATCCTTGTAGTTGCAACATGCGGGAGAAAATGATGATGAATCCTTTCGGTTGTGGCACGTGAAAAAAGATGAAGATGAATCATTTTGGTTGTAACACATGGGAGAAGATGAAGATGAATTCTCTCGACTGCAACAAATGGAAGAAGAAGATTCTCTTAGCCACAACACTTAGAAGAAAAGGTAGAGCTCGCTACTTTGACTTTGCCTCCTTGCCCCCTTTGTCCCCTTTCTTTTCTGTTGTAACTTCTCATGAATTTCATTTTCTATTGAGATTACATCATCATGATGAAGCATACTACCTTTTTTTTTCTCTTGCGACTGAACTTAAAGTAAACTTTAAGGTGCCTACGTACCCTTTTTATAACATAGGGATCAAATCATAACGTAGTTTAATTTTTTTGTCGAACTGGACTTAAAGTTTCCTTTAAGCTGCCTACGTACATTTATAATATAGGGATCAAGTCATAACGTAGTTCAACTCTTTTTTTTTTTTGCTGGACTGGACTTAAAGTTTCTTTTAAGCTGCCTACGTACCCTTTATAATATAGGGATAAAGTCATAATGTAGTTTAACTTTCTTTTTCCTGGATTGAACTTAAAGTTTCCTTTAAGCTGCCTACATACCCTTTACAATATAAGGATCAAGTCATAACGTAGTTTATCTATTTTTTTATTACGTACCAAGATTAAGCATAAAATTTCTTAAGAAATTTGTCGTTGATTGGACCAATTCGTAGTCCATCTTGATCAACGATCTTGTATGCGCCATTTGTATAAACTTCTTTAAAAATATAGGTCCATTAGTCAGTCCCTCTTGTACTGCCATTCTTAGCGACAAAAATTCTCTTTCGAGAGGATGGACAACCTTTATACTGAAAACAAGCGAATATGGTGTCACCCTTATAAGAGTGCGATGAGTAGTTCGATAAGCCCATAATGCTTCACCGATCCTTTCTTGCCAATCCCTCTTTGACTTGGAGACAATTTTCTTTAAAAGATTGCACAACATTTTATTGAATGCTTCTGCTAGTCCATTCGCAGCTGCATTGTACATGGATGACTTGTATTGCTTGAACTTAAATCTTTCATATAACTTGTCTATCATGCTATTGGAAAATTTCCTTCCATTATCTATCACGATTCGATGTGGGATACCATATCGATAGATAATGTATGTTTGAATAAAGTCTACCACATTTTTCTTCTTGACTTCTCTCAAGGGAATGGCCTCAGCCCACCTTAAAAAATAGTCTGTTGCTGCCAGTACATAAGAATGTCATGACGATAATTTTGGTGCAATGGAGCAAATCAGATCGAGTCCCCAAGCCTCAAATGGTCAAGAAGCCACAGTTGAATGAAGAGGCTCTAGAGGCTCGTGTATAAAGTTTGTATGGTATTGACAAGCTTCACACTTCTCTGCATAGTCTATTGAGTATTGGATCATCTTAAGCCAGTAGTAGCCCATTCTTCTTAGTTGGAATTAAAGCTTTGGTCTCGATTGATGTGCTCCACAAATACCTGCATGTGCTTTCTTCAGAGCTTTTATTGACTCTTCCTTTCCAAGATATCGAAGAAAAAGCCCTTCAAGTCAACGACGATATAACGTTCCCTTGTAATAAATGAAGTGCGCAGCTCTTCTTCGTGCCTCAGTTTTATGACGAGAATCATTTGGAAGCTTTCCATGTTCAAGATACTCTATGATGGGTTGACAGAAATCTTCTTCATCAATCAAATGAAATTTTGTCGCGTTCACTTCCTAACATTCAGACATAACTAGAGGCATAATCCATCGTTGATAGAGTGGTATGTTCAGAGTTACATCATCTGGCATCATCTGGCTGAATTCACCAATGCGTCTGCCCTCTCATTTTCTACTCTAGGGATATGTTCTAGCATCACACTATCAAACCTTCCTATCCATTGTCGAGCATAAGCGAAGTATCGCTTCAAATCTTCATGTTTCACATCATACTGGAGCGAGAGTTAATTGATTATCAACTTTGAATCGCCATAAATCTCTATGAATGATACTCCGATTTTTAATGCCATTTGAAGGCCAATTATCAAAGCCTAATATTCAGCCACATTGTTCGAACACAACTCAGCGAGTGCAAAGCTATATGGCAACATATGCTTCTCAGGAGAAATGAGAATGATG
>JBBPDI010000025.1:10408469-10425705 GCA_037974545.1 Cucumis variabilis | reverse complement strand
GAAGAAGAAGAAGAAGAAGAAGAAGAAGAAGAAGAAGAAGAAGAAGAAGAAGAAGAAGAAGAAGAAGAAGAAGAGGACGAGGAGGTAGAGAAAGGGTTTTGGAGATATTTTATAAGTCTTATTTTAATAAATAAATTATTTAATGTTTTTAGAATTAGGGAAAAATATGTTTTTATAAACTTTGGATTTAAAATGAATTTTATTTTAATAAATTATTTTTTGTATCTTTTATGACACCAAATAGCTGTAGCGAAAAGTGAAATCTAAAAAATTCTGCCTTTTTCCACCAAAAACGCGGATTTTTAGCTTTTGTGACAATTTTTTTTCTCTGTTCAATTTTGGGACGTACACAAATATTGTAATAGATATTTTTTGTTGTAGTGGATGTTACATGTATGCCTATTACTCAATTGAGTTGACGATTTCATACTTTATGGAGTGTTGGTTTCTATTAGCTTTGGCTATTAGGATGTGTACCCTATATGTACAGTGCCCTTCAGGATCACCACCTTTCAACTGATATGACTGATGTGTTCCTACGAGATCACTAGACTAATATGATTGATGTGTTGTTCGACGGGATCACCAGACTAACCAGGACTGGTATGTTCCTATGGGACCACCAGACTGATGAGTGATCCTATGAGATCACTAGATTGATGTGTTTTTCTTCGGGACCACAAGACTGATATGACTATGGGTACCGCTTAATGGAAAGCTAACAGTTTACCTAGCGGAACTAGTAGTGGGTCCCTTACTGGGTATTCTTATACTTACTTCTTTCTATGTTTAATTTTTCAGATAAAGATAAAAGAAACAACAAGCTGTAAGTGACAAGAAGGGCTCGTGACTTGCTATATGAGGACTATAAATTTTTTGCTTTCGCTTTTCTTTTCATGTTTTTCATGATTTAACTGTTAGAAGGTTTCTTTCAAACTTGATAATTATTTTATGTTTATTTTCTTTAAAATTAGATAGGCCCCAAACTAGGTTATACTTTCATAATATTTTTACTGTTTTGCCGAAGTTTGATTCCTGAACGTTTGTTTTGCATTTATTTAATAAATAATTAGATTTTGCCTCTTCTCAATCAATTAACAAATGTTATTTGTGTTAAAGTAATTATCTTAGCTTAGTTTGAAAAGTTGGGTCATTGTAGAAGGACTAATACTTTGATTTATATGGTGAGAATGGCATGAGTACCCAATTTAATTAGCCAACCAATAGAATTCCCTCATTCTCACATAGTAAGTAAATGAGTAGTCCTCTCAACTAGTAATTTAAGACTTAACAACAGAATCTCCACTTGAAAAGACTTGATTTATGATTGAATCATAAATATATTGTTCATTTGAGGATTAGTAACACTTAAGCTTTAATGGGAGGGATAAAATAAGCATTTAACTCAGCAGTAACTACGAACTGATGAATGATTGACTTGTTTGTAACGATTATGTTCATGAGCATAACTTGTTCTATAGTACGAGTACAACCATAGGTTTATAGACGAATGATATATAGCCAAATAATTAAAATTGATTAGCCAAATAATTAAAATTGATTAGCTAAATAATTTAATTAAATAATCTATAGGTTCACAACCTTCCCTTGATACCTCATAAGAAAAATTTGGGATACTCTGAAAAAACTTGAAAGGTTGAAACCAGGGGGGAGGAGGGGAGGGGAGGGGAGGCATAGAAAACAGATGAATTTCTTTTCTTTTCTTTTTTTTATCATCTTATTTTCAAAGATGAAATGATGAAATCAAATATCATAAAATTTTAATTAAGAACTTAGGTGGCAACAAGGAAAAAGGTCCTAAGCCAACTTGTTTCTAAAGGTCGAAAATACAACTATTATTGGATGCACAATCCTTTGAATCACATTGATCATGCCAAGCAGCAAACAATCTCCACCCAAAAAGAAGTTATTATTTTAAAATTTTAGTCTTGAAAAATGTGAGATTTTTAATCCTCCGATCTTACGAATATTTTAATTTAATAACTTACGACTCAAAATTAATTTTTAAATAATAAATTTGTTGGGTAACTAATTAACTTATTTTTTAACAATTTTTTTTAATTATGAAGGAAAATTAAAAAATGAATAAAAGGAAGGAAAATTTTTAAAAAGAGTAGATTTTTCAAAATATTTACAACCTATAGCAAATTTTATAGCAAAATCTATGAGTGATAAAATTATAAAAGAATATCAGTGATAGAATCCAAAATTTTGCTATAGCTTTTAAATATTTTAATTTATTTTACTATCTTTAAAAATGTCCCTAAAAAGAACAATAATTTTTTAAAATAGCAAAATAAATTAAAATATTTACAAGTTATAGTAAAATTTTGGATTCTGTCACTAATAGTCTTTTATCACTATAACATATCAATAATAATGATAAAATTTGTTATATGTACATATTTTGTAAAGTTTGCTGTTTTTAAAAATTCTCCTCAAAGAAACTTTAAAAAAATATATTTTATTTTTAAAAAATAGAAAACAAAAATCTAAATGATCGTGTTTCAAATATAAATGATCGTGCATGTACCAAATCTAAACGATCGTGTAGTAAAAGATATTGAAAAAAATCGTTAAGATTTGACTTTTCAAATTTAAACGATCGTGTACACAAAAAATTTGAAAAAAAATCGTGTCGATTTGGCTACCCAAATGTAAACGATCAAATGTAAACGATCGTGTACCAAACAATCTTGAAAAAAATCACTTAGATTTGGCTAATCAAATTTAACTCATTAAATTTAAACAATTGTTTTTCAAATATATTACGCACTTTGAATGTCAATAAATCCCAGGACATTTTTGGTATTTCTCATTATGGGCTTGTGGGTTTTTTTCGTTTTTGAAATGGTTTTATACCGTGTAAATATTTTTTCCACTTTGTTATATTTTTTAAAAGACCCCTTAAAAAAGGTTAGTTGCATAAATGGTAAAAAAAAACCTAAAATAATACTGTATATAGCACATTAATAAAATAATTGCGTATATAGCACAAAAAATTGTAAAAGACAAATACTTACGCCAAACCATCATTCTGGTCATTTCTTGTCTAATTTCTCAAATTAAAAACTATCACTGATATCATCTATCAATGGTAACACCTATCAATGATAGCATTTACCGCTCATAATTGCTATTAGTGATACATGCTATCACTAATAGCTTTGAATTGGAGAAATGATTATTTCACACAGTTATTTGATTTTTTTACGTTGAAAGTTATCACTAATAACTACAATTAGTGAATATTATTAATAGTTTTATCTGTTGTTATCATTGATAGCTACTATTAGTGATAACTTGTCACCATTACAAGTATTTTTTTTTCAATTTTCTTAAATTTAAAACTATCGTTGATGGCCATTGATAGCTGTTATACATTGCTATCATTGATGGATGCTATCAATAATAATTTTTTAACTAGAGAAATATGTTTATCGGTTGATATAATTGATAACAACTATCAATGGTAACTTTTATCAATGATAGCAACTGAAGGGTAGAGTAACTTAAATTTGAGAAATATAGTATCACTTGCTATAGTTAGCAACTATTGTTAATAACTGCTATCGATAATAACTTTCAATTCGAGAAATGTGTTATCAATTGCTATCACTAATATCTTTTATCAACGATGTTGCTGTCAATTGATACTCTTGATAGCTACTGCAAGTAATTTTTCTGTATTGCTATCAACATAAAATGATATCACTAACATTATCTATCAATGATTGTATTAGAAGAATACCGCTGATAGCAAGTGTAAGCGTTATCATTAGAAGAATATTTTTTATAAGTGATATTCCCTTGGTAAATTACCTATCAATTTTAAATTGATGAGGTTTAATTAATCAAGCTATCAATTGATATTTTTTATAGCTACTATTAATGATATTCTTCTACTGTGATCACTAATAATATCTATAAGTGATATCAATAGATAAATATCACTGACAGCATTTATAAGTAATATCTTCAATAGACTACTATATATGAATTAAGTAATGCAATTATGAAGTGATATTATGGTTACTTGTTTTTAGCATAAATGATCAAAGAAAAGGGATCAGATTAGCATGATATCAGTAATAATTTTTAATCACTAATAACATATTATACATATGATAGATTCTATCGCTAATAGCATAAATAAAACTGATATAGTTGCCACTTTTGTTGAAATAAATTATTGATTTCAGGTTATATTATCAACATTTATATCATATAAACATTCAAAGTTCAAGGTTATCAGTGATAAATTCATGAAAAACACATTGACATATTAGATATGCTATCATGTCATTGATAGAAGTCATCACTAATAGCATGATATTAATGATAGAAGAAGTCATCACTAATAGCTATGTTGGTAAAAATTGTTAGTTTTGCAAATATTATTTTCTTCTACTTTAGATTATATTTATTTTCTAATGTGTACTATTTGGTGCAATTTTTCGGAGAAGAAAAGTGAACTGATTTAAATCTAGCATCCTAAATCTACGTAATTGGAGAAACAACAAGAGGAGCCATATTGTTCTTACACTATAATAAATTTGTCATTTTTCTCAATGACAGTTTTCTCGACACATCTTTTATCGTCAACAAGATCCTCGAGAGATAGCATTTTTGGAAAACCATATCCACGCATAAACGTTAGTTCATGGAGAACAAAAGATTTTTCAACAGAAGAAGTGGAGAGGTTTTCTTCCGACACCCATAGTAAGTG
Organism: Cucumis variabilis; assembly: GCA_037974545.1. Lineage (NCBI taxonomy): Eukaryota > Viridiplantae > Streptophyta > Magnoliopsida > Cucurbitales > Cucurbitaceae > Cucumis > Cucumis variabilis. Next base: position 10,420,955 of record JBBPDI010000025.1, on the reverse strand, counting down.
TTGGGGTAAATCTTGTTGCTCATAGTCTAGTGTCGAGGGAAGTAACTTCTCCCAATGCCAAAAACTCAATTTAACGCAATGAGAAAAATGACTTTTCCCAACTGCGAACTTTGGGCACTGGGAAAAGTATTTTCTTTCGATGGAAGGAATTAGAGTTTGACATCAGAAGATGTGGCTTCTCTTGAAGCAAGACTAAATGGGCGTTAGAAGAAATAAGAATTGCATGGATGATGTTCATCAAAACGATAAAAATCCTCAAGTTTTCGTTCGAATATGTCCTAACCTTCACATATGTCGTCGAAAGAAGTCTCAAATTAATTTTTTTTTAAATTTTATTTTGATAGTGTTGTTTTTCATGACCCTTTAAATTTGACAGTGGGATAGGTTTTTCTTTTCAAATTTTTATAATTTACTAAATATCAAATTTGTTTAAATCTTACACATGTTGACAAAAAAACTAAAAACTTGAACCTTTAATTAACTTTCTTCCATAACATTAAAACCACAATAATATTACATATGATCTTCAACGCTACATATAATTAAGACATTAACACAAAAACAACATTATAGATTCTCTTCAACATGACATATTTTCTCCATTTTAAAGATTACATAATATCCACGAAATATTAACATTGAATTATAAATTTAGCTTTGCTCGTTTAGAGATGCATCTTGAAGTTATCCTTTAAATTATCTAAAAAATAAAAATTTAAATAGTTTTAACGCTATACTAGATAATTAACTTTATATAAATCTTAAATTTCAACTCAAACTTAAGCATATTCGTCCACTGACTCCTATACCAACTTTAAAATCAATCTCAATGCTCAACCTAAGAAAATTTAAGCTTTCCCACCACACTTTAATCTCAAATATATATCACATATATATCAATTCCAATTTCAATGCATTTATCCATATACAAATTTCAAAACCATTATAAAATTAAAAAGTAAAGATATAGGTAAGCATAGAGGTGTCCATTTAACCCGTGGAGCCAAGGGCCTGCAGGGATTCACCCCGAACGAGACAGAAAATTTTCAAAGGGAATGGGTAAGGGAATGGAGATTATGTTTTCCCTGTTTAACATTTTGGGTCAGAGATGGGGTGGTGTGTGTATGTGTGTATCTCACCTAGGGTTTACACAATAAGACCACTAGGTGAGATAGAAATTATAATCAAAATGGATAATGCATCAAAATCATCTCGTGAAGTTTATCAAGTCGTACTACCAGGCGACGTAGGCAGGAGTAGGGTGGAATGCAGAATCCTAACAAGGGTCTGTTTGAAGGAAAAACTAATATCCCAAAGGCTCAAGTTAAGTTGGAAAGTGACCAGTTTACTAGATTTGCTCGAGTTGTTTCAGTTAGTGGGTTTAGTGCCTACTGATCCAGTAAAGATGTTCGACATAGAGCGACTTAAGTTTCTAGGTGCCCCAGTCCTTTTAGGGTTTGATAAATCCAATGGATGCCGAGAGATGTGGTTGAGCATGCTAGAAAAATGTTTCGATGTAATGGATTGTCTTAAATAGTGGAAAGTTAGGTTAGCAACTTTCCAACTTCAAAAAAAGGCAGATGAATGGTGGAAGTCCATCCTAGTGAGACACAGTGACGCTAGGCCATTAGATTGGCAAACCTTCTGAGGTATATTAAGGGACAAATACTATCTCAGTACGTACTATGAAGTGAAAAGAGATGAATTTCTGAGTTTAGTGCAAGGGTCACTATCAATGGTCAAGTATGACAGGAAGTATACCAAGTGCAGCTCATCTGGTATGCTGAGGTTATAGAAGCATTTAAGAGTGATAGATGCAGGAAGTTTGAAAGGTTCTATGGCAGGAGATCCGTACCCCAGTTATCACTATTTCTCTCAGTTAGTAAAGATAACTTTACAAGTGGAGCAAAGCTTAGAGGGTCCTAGAATTGTGGTAAAGCCTAGTAAAAAGGCTATACTTCATTGAGTGTCTTCAAAAGCAGAGATCAAAGGAAATACACATATGGTGTATCAAATACGCAAGATTTTAAAGGCCATTCTGGTGACTATCCTCTGGACAACACAATTCAGGGAGTACCTTTCAGAGGCAGAGGCAGAGGACTTCTAGTTAGTCGGTCAGGTCAATGGTAGAGTCCCAAGCGTTCCAAGCGAGACAAGAGTCTACAGCTAACATAGGTAGATGGCACTTATGTTGATATTGTGGTAGACTTCATCGGGGTTTATGTCTTGTTGGGGCTGATGTGTGCTGTCACAGCAAGTAGACAAGTCATTTTAAGAGAGATTGTCTAAAATTGAGGATAGAGATGTAAAGCGACCACAGGGTTGAGTCCTAGTCAATAGAATAGCCGAGAGCTTTCAGTAACTAGAGGAGAGGGGACTAGTGGGTCGAAGCAAAAGGGAGTGACACCTTTTGCTTGCTGAATTTTGGGCCTTTACATTCTAAAGACACTTTTTCTTCACTTTATCAACTGCTCTATACAATGCCTAAGAGTCATCTTGGTCACATGGCTTCCTAACTCAACTCACATAACTCTTCAACAAGGCAATGTTGCATAGCTTACTACCCATGCCGCATAACCCATCTCATAATGCCACTTGGCCTAGTCGCATGGTCAACTTGCATGGGCTTTCCTTGGCTTGCCATGACACCTAGCTTATGTACATAGAGGTTATCATCATTCGTGGCCCTCAAACACCTTGCATGGCTACAATACTTGCTTACATGACCTTGCCTTGGTGCCTAGGCACTTGGCCGCCTATGGCTTCCTCGTCTAGTTGTGACTTAGTCGCCTAAGTCATATTCTTAGAGGTTATTGACAATCTTTTGCCGCCTAGAAACAAGAATAATGTCTAGTCTTCAAGCATTTAGCCAAAATCAACGTAATTTCCTTCCTTTCCTTCCCTTGGCTGCCAACCTTAAGCCTTAACTTAAACAAAACTTCCTTTTAACATTTCTTCAACAAAGCACCCTCAGCAACAACGAACACACAAAAACCACCTAACTTAGCTTTATTTTAACTTAGAAATTCTTCAGAAACATTGGATTTAGGGTTAACAATTCCTTCCTAAGACATATCCTTCTTTTTTCTTTCAGGCTAGGCTCTACCAGGTCTTGAAATCCCAGTTCCAATGTTCGTTTTATTTTTCTTTAGTTGTGGTAGTCTAGATTCCTCCTACAAACAACGTACCGGCTTCATTTTCCTTTTGAGCTCTTCTGTAAGCTCAACACTTAAAACACACTTGGCTTCACCCAAGTCCTTAGGGATTGACACTACTTTAATGTCCTTGCAGAGCTCCTCCCTTTCCTTGTTATGGAGCTCTCTTTTCTACTCTCACACATCCTTGTTCCTTGCACCTTGATTTTTATGTCCAACAATTCATGTTGAACCTTAGCCGCCCTTTTCCTTGGCTATCTGCATAGTTTTCTCAAAATATTATTCAAGAAAAAGATCATGAATTGCCTCCCTCTTTTTTCTCTCTTCTTCTCCCATCTTCTTCTTTGCTTGCCTTTTTTCGAGCAAAGCAAGGACAACAATAGAGTCATTGTCATCATTTATTTCCATTTTAATCTTATATGAACAATTGCTCATACCACCATCTACATACTCTATTTCCAATAACAAAACCTTGCCTTTATAGTGTTTTATAACCACTTGCTACCTTGTAGGCTAGTTCACAATGCCTTCTTCCACTCCTTGCATCTTAACAAGGCCTAAGCCACTCAGTTCTCCAAACACCTCTTTTTTATCTCACCTACAGTAAAACTCGCTAAGGGAGGTTGCTTGGCTCTTAACTCGCCTAATGGGGCGTTGTGTGCTTCTTAATTCAGGGTAATTAGATGGCACGGTATTTGTAGATTTAGAAAGGATTTTCTATGATTGGGCTTGGTTCCTTCTTCACAAGAGAGGGTTTGGCCCTTTGCTTCATAGGTACTTTGGTGTTGATGGAAATTTGAATGAATGATCATTAAATTCGGTGGTCAGAATCAAGTTTAGGCTTGGGATATTGGCTAGAAGAAGTGAAGGTTAAAGGCCTCTTCCTTGTAATGAGGGTAGAATGGGCATCAGAGGGGATATTTTGCTTACATTCAACCATTTAATTGTTCGTCGAAAATGAAAAATAGCTCAGATGCTCATTGGAAAATGGTTAGAAGCAGAGAAGCTAAGTGGGGAATGCTAAGGAAATTCAAAGGTGGTGAATGAGTTGAATGTAGTGAAGATAAGGATATTTATAAGCAAAGAACGAGTGCACTAGTCATTGCATCTCTCTCTTCATTAATTGAGACGTAACAATTGGGGTTGCATGTTACCAATTCCCTAATGGGTAGAAATCCTTGGACTTCTTCCTCACGATAATTTGATCCAAACACAAGATGCCTTAGATTATCTTGCGGTATAGCATCTCAACGCGTAGCAACTCATTATGTGTTCATCCTGCATTAACACACATGTTAGCACTTCAAGAATTTACTCAAATTTCTTTTACACGTTCTTCAACTTAGGCACAAAAACATTCTAACTAGAAAGCAGTAAATGAAAGTAATAAAGAAAGCGGTATAAGATGCGTTGTAAATTAAATATTTGTTCGTAGAAATACATTCTAAATGCATCAACATGTTAAAGCAAGAAAATTGGTGTTAAGCTCCATGGAGACTTTGATGTGATCTTTGTCTTCATAGTACGCCTTGAGTCTTTGTCTCAAGTGATGCAACCCCCATAGTACCATGTATGTAGGAAAACCTTCTTGATCATGAACAGACCTGGCCAACATGATCTAAGTTGTCACACCCCTACCCTGAGCACCTGTTTGCCCGACTCGAGATGTGGCGTGAATCTAATCGACATCGTTGTCCTACTCTAAACAACACCGATTGACCCTGACTACAGATCCTTAATCGTGCTAAATAACTTGAGCAAAATAAATATACGCAGTGGAAAGTAGAACATAGTTAACATAAACTTCTTTACATAAACCAAAACAAGTTTAGGCTAAATGCCATTACGTCCAGACTGTCCTTTTTAGAATCAAACAAAAACTACAACTGTGCTTAACTTCTTAACAAAATTTTTGTACATAACATGCGTAAGCATAAGTACTAACCAGCAACAATAAAACTATCTACAACATTTGCACAACAAACTTGAAGACAAAAGTCAGGCTTGCGAATCACAACCTCTACCTAGAAAGTGGAAAAACATTTGAAAAGGGTGAGTTAAAAAGTCCAGTGAGTGATAGTTTTATAAAACATTCTTTAAAATAATTTAACTTTAAATCATTGGGTTTTACACAAATAAATCATAACACATATCAATAAAGCTTCTTCTACTTTTAAATATATACAACACGAATTACAAGGATGAAATTATAGACACTCTAGTGGGTCCTCATCCTTTGATGTGATATTTACGAGATGGAAACTAAGCGTTAGTAGTGCCCTATCTCGCTATTGCTACAATGAGATAGAAGCTAGGTATTCGTATAGGCCCTTATCCTTTAAGATGGAAACTAGGCATCTGTAGACCATGAACTCATTTATTTGTCTCAGTGATGGAAACTAGGTATCAACTGAATATCCTCATCAAAGGAACCTCTGGGCACAAGCCATATCCCCTGAAGGGTTGCTATATATATACATCGTATGATATAGTTTAGAACATTCTAAAACCATTCTTTACTTAAATACAAACATTTCAAATCTCACGCTTTGGAAACATTTTGCTAAATTAGTAAACTCAAGTAATTTATACATCAAAGCATGCTTAAAACATTTGATAGATAATTAGATTTAGAAATTTAACTTTAAATTCATTTTATCACTCACAAATAGTAGCTTAGATCCTTGGTCTATAAATTTTTTTGACCCTGCTGAAATAGCGGGAAATAATTAAATTTATTTTCCTTTTATCATAAAAATATCAAAACTTTACTTAAAATTTCCCAAAATATCACAAACAACCCACAAACACCAAAATGGCATGGCTGGCATAGGGGGTGGACAGTAGGGCCTTGGTGCGTGTTGGGCTACCCATGCTAACATCATAAAAGGTTTTCCGCATGCGCCTCACGCACATGCCACCCTTTTTGTGCACGCTCAATGTAATCTGCTGGGCTATCACGCACACCCTAAGTTTTGCTTGGCCTACCTTGCATACAACATAGCCTAAAATGCCTCAAAAACCTCCTCGAGTCCAAAACGGAAGTCCAACATGCCACGATAACCTCTTAGGCTCGACCACTAACCTCCATTGCCCAGAAACTCATTTTCGATCAGAACCTTACTTCTACTTTAGAGCTTTATAGCGTATAATTCAGAACTTAAATTAAAATACTTTCTTCTACAAAGTTGCTCTAAAATGACTTAACGTTCTTACCTCAAAATTTCAGAGTGAAATTCCAGATTCATCTGAGAAATGAACCTCTCACCTTCTGTTGATCAAAACATAAACCTCCTTGAATCCAAAATGCACAGCAACCTTTTCTCACAAACTAGACACAATTTCTAAACTTTTAAGACCAATTTAAGTGAAGATGCATTAGTGAATTGTGAGAAACTCCTTGCTGAAGTTAGCTATATATAAAAAGCCTTGCATGAAATTATCTTGACACCTCGGCCTTGCTTAATCCACCCGTTAAGCCTTCTTAAGACACCTCAAACTTTCTTTCCATCTTAAAATGCATGTTAACATGGTTAAGACACTTAGATTATTCCTTAAACCGATTGCTTAAAACATGCCATATATATGTCTAAAACGCATAGTTAACCTTCATGGTCATCTCGCATAGCCTTCCTTGTCGCCTAGCTAAAATGCCTAATCTCTATGATCCTTCTTTCTCACCAACCTTAAACGTCCTAAACCCCTTAATAACCTCTATGTCTTCCCACAAGTCAAAAATAACCTCCAAATGCATGATAATCTTTAAAGCCATTTTGCCAAGCTATCCCAAAATGCCTCATATCTTTAAGATGCCAAAGGGGTTATTTCCTTTCCTTAACCGTCCAATGCCACCTCTAAACACTTAAGCCAAAACCAAAATGCCATACTTCCATACTTAGCCAAATTTTCTCTTCTTTTCAACTAACCTTTTTAACTTTTAAAACTTAACAACTTAGCCTTTCTTTTTTTTTCCACTTACCATGACACACAAAACTAGCACTTTCTTGTATTAACATTACTTAAAACCAAACTCTTTCAAGCTTTCAAAAAGATCTATGTTCCTTAGGGTTCGGGGTTTACATAAGCTTCCCCTAGAAACAATTGCAAACTTAAGTTAAATAATAAAACTTTTTGCTCATGATATAATTTATGTTTGCAGATGTTGTGGTCATGTAATGCCTTCGTCTTCTATTTATAGATCTTGGCATTATCATACGTCTGTTATAACCACTCATTGAGTTCTTGTTTCTGTAATTTCATCAGCTCTTCTACTGCGTCGTTGTCAAAGTTTAACTTTTTACAAGCCTATAAGGCATTGTGTTTCAACTTCAGTGGTAAGTGACATGTCTTTCAGAAGACCAACGAGTATGGAGTCATGTCTATAGTGTCTTGTATGCGATTCTGTACGTCCATAACATCGAATCCAAGTGATTAGTCCATCTTTTTGAGAAGTGCTCACCACTTTTTCTAACATTGTTTTGATTTCAAGGTTAGAAAACCGCCTGGCCATTAGTCTGAGGATGGTAGGCGATAGCAACCTTGTGGTTTATATTGTACTTTGATGGAAGTATTGATGGAATGTGAACCTTCATCGCTTATGAGAGTTTGTGGCATCTCAAATCGAATGAAGATATTCTTTTATAGGAATTTACTTATTGTCATTGACTCAATCTTGGCTTAGAAATTTTTTTCGATCCACTTAAACATATAATCAATGGTCAATAAGATGCACATGTAGCCACTATATTCATGTGGAAACGACCCCATGAAATCAATCCCCCATACATCAACAAGTTCCAACTCTAAGATGAGTTGCTGAGACATTTCATTCCAGTGGAAGATATTTCCAGTTCTCTGACATTGGTTGCAATTGACCACAAATTTCCTCACATCTTGAAAGAAAGTTGGAAAAAAAAATTCCACTCTGCAAGACTTTAGCTATTGTCTTTTGTTCGCTGAAGTGTCATCCATATATGGCTTTATGACACTTGGCTAGTATCTCGTTTGCCTTATATTTAAGAATGCATTTTCCTAAAATGTGATCATGCCCCAACTTATATAGATAGGTCTCATCCCACCTATAGAAGCGACATTCACGAAACCACTTCTTCGAAAATTAAAGTCTTGCAGCCAAGTTTTGCATACCAAATAATTTATGGTCGCATACGAAGGTTCCTTCTTACTCTCATTAACTGCTCATCAGAATAGCAGTCCTAAATTTCTTTTTCATCGCATTGAAATGGTGTGTTATTGAGATGCGATAAGTGATCTCCCCTTGATTCTTGATACATTTGCAGTCTAAAGTCTCCAAGTCAAACCCTTGGGCCAACAAAATTCATCTAATTAACGTGAGTTGGCATCCTTCTATGCCATTATATATATGATCGCAAAATTATTAGTGTCTACCATGACTTTAGAACTAACTATGTAGCTCCTGTATTTCTCTTTCGCAAATACTATGGCCAACAATTCCTTCTCTATAGTTAATTATTTTATGATTCATCCAAGGTCTTGCTTGTATAGTATATTAGGTGGATCATCTTATCTTTCTTTTGACCCAATATTGTTCCCATTGCCATATCACTTGTGTCGCACATCAATACAAAGGGTTGCAATCAGTCAAGTGTGATAAGGATAGATCATGTTATAGTCAACGCATCTTTTAAAGTTTGAAATGCCCGGTTGCACTTATCATAAAAGAAACTACTACTACTGCAAAAGTGGGCTTTTTTGACGTTTGTAGTTTTAATTACTTGACGTTTTTAGAAAAACGACAATAAATGAGTGACTTTAAAGAAAAAACGTTAAGAATTTTTATGAAAAGGCAGAGGTAGGCCAATTTTCAACTTTCTTGACGTTTTTAAATGTTAAGAAATATGTATTTTTTTACATTTTAAAAACGTCAAGGAATATCTAATAAATTCTTGACGTTTTTAAAATGCCAAGAATGTTTATAAATTCAACATTCTTGACGTTTTTTAAATGCTAAATGATAAGTATTTTTTCTTGATGTTTTAAAAATGTCAAGAAAAATCTATTAAATTTATGACCTTTTAAAACGTCAAGAATTTTTATAAAATCCAGAGGGAGCTAATTTTTCAATTTTTTTTACGTTTTTTAAAAGTCAAGTGAGATACTTTTCTTGATGTTTTAAAAATGTCAAGATTATTAAATAATTAAAAAGAAAAAAGAAACACGTGCAGATTATAGACAAGTCCTAGCAAATCGATGCACTTCTTCAAGCCTCTTCATCGAAAACAAAACATCATTTGTCGTGCTTTGTTCAAAATTTCCATCGGGGAAGAACTTCATTTGTACCCTATTCGAAATCACTGCCCAAAAATGAAACAAGCTTCATTTGAACTCCGTTCGAAAATGAGCTTCAATTTATTGGTTTTCCAATCGTGGAGTTGAACTAATTCAGGTTGTTTCAAAGCAATTGATCTCTTCTTACTTCCTTAAGGCCATATAAGAATTTGTGTTTAAATTTGGAATAGGTTGAGTATGATGGAAGGGTTTTTCCTATCAGCAATTGTTCTTCTTCCATAGTTGATTGTTTAATGTTTGAAGCCAAACGTAATGAAGGTTTGATAATTGCCTACTTTGTTCTCGATTTTCAGTATTTGGCATTTTGACTAATTTTCACTTTTATTTTCTGGAAAATCTAATGCAGCCAAGTGGTTTGTGTAAATACTTTTATGTTGTGTTTTGAATTATTTGATTAGTTTCCTTCGAGTAATGCTTGTCATTAGAAATAATCACCAGCCACCTTGACCTTCACTGAAATTTCAATTTTTCTTATGTTGGCTCTCCATGGAAGCTCGACTGGGTTGGATGCCCTCGTGCCAAAGATAACCAATAACCCTCAAACTTCCTTAATTTCGTTTTAACAATTTTTAAACTCTTTAATCAGTTCATTTCCCCCTTTCCCTTATAGATAGATTGCATTTACTATCACACCAAATTAAATTCACATTTAGACCTGCCAGCGTCATTTGTGTTCACAACCAAGCTGCACAGTCCCTTGCTATTTTTACCACACCTAAGAGATGCTCTTTTCTTTTTCTTTCATTTCTTGCTTTCTAATTTTTCTTTCAACCCCATGATATTTATTTTGAATATAGACGTGTTGTTAAGAAGATTAGGAAGGAGGCACACAATTTATTGAAGAACAAAGCTTCTACTGGCTTTGGACAAAAGGCTCTTAATCTTTTTAGAATTGTTATATTCTACTAGCTCTGGGCAAAGGAGATTCTACTGGCTCTGAGAAAAGAGATTCTCATTTTTGTTTCTTGCATTTTTTTTTATCAGTCTAGTTTAGATAATGTTAGTGGTTTTCTTTTTCGTCCGTCAAATTGAAGATTTATGCTAATAAGTGGTCTAATCAGTTTTTTTTTCTTTATTTGATTCAGAGATTTCTTGATGATAACATGTAATTTCTTGAGTGCTTCAAGAACCACAACTTCCTAAAGGTAACTACTACTGACAATTGTATCATTCATTGCATGGAAAATGAGGCCTGAACATGAGTTTTTGCCATTAAAAATATAAAAACTTTATTAATGATAATCTGTTTTCAAATTTTTAGTTTTTCATTATTGGGCATTCGTATCACTAGGTATAAGCGAGAGTGTCACTTAAACACTTTTTAGGAACCACTTTTACATGGATTATATTACATGATGTGTTTTATTTAGTGGTGGATTGTATTACTCTCTTTAGTTTTTGGTTCTCAAGCTTCAAGTGATTGATGTTTGGTTAGTGATAACACTTGTCGTAATTTCATTATTCACGACAATACCTTGTTGTATTTATTTTTTTTGTAAAAATATATTATCAAGGTTTAGTTTCTATTTTGCTAGTATTTATCCCTTTAGGGAAATTCGATAGATTTGGTGTACTTAGTTTCTTTGTAAAAGCGTTATCTATGTTATTGGTATATATGAAAGTTCTTATTTATATGTGTACTAGTTTTCTGTTAAAATATAATAAGTTGATGAAAATTATGTGTAATGATAGGTTCAACTAAAAATATAAAAGTTTGTAATTTTTTGGTAATTTATTCTAATATACATACATTATTCATTTTTATTCTAAGTCATTTAAAAAGCGTCAAGAGTATGGAAGCACCATACAGGAACAAAAATATAATTCAATTATAATTTGTTTTAAAGAAATTTTGAAACATACTTGATGGTTTTTAAATGTTATAAAAAAATATATTCTTGACGGTTTTAAAATGTCATAAACAAGTACATTCTTGAGGATTTTTCAATGTCATAAACAATCAATTTCTTGATGGTTATTAATTGCCATGAACACTTATACTCTTGACAGTTTTTAAATGTCATAAACACTCATATTCTTTACAGTTTTTAAATGTCATGAACACTCATTCTCTTGACAATTTTAAACTGTCGTGAACACTCATACTCTTGATGGTTTTTAACTGTCATGAAAATTAGTATACTTGACTTTTATAAAACATTAACATTCACTATTATTGACGTTATTATCAACCATTAAGAACTTTAACTTTCTTGGGGCTGGCTTCAATGATAGTTTTAAAACCATCAAGAATAATTGCTTAAAAACTTCAAGAGAGTGTTTTTGTAGTAGTGAACATATGGTTGATTGGTGCTTAGCAAATTGCTTAATGGCTTGGCAATCTAAGAAAACCCTCTAACAAACCTTCTATAGGCACTACTAGAAATTTGGGTTTTAACGATGCAAAATTTACGTCATAAAGAGTTTGAACGACATAGTTTTTGCGTCATTGAAGCCCCTGTCAAGAAATGCTATTTAACGACACTTTAAAAAATGTCTCATTAAAGATGCTTAGATGACACTAAGATTGTGTCATTAATACCCTTACCTCGATGCAATAAATATGTTTCCATTATCTATAACTAGATACCAGTATATTGTCATCAATACCCTTACATTGGCATAAATATATTGTCATGTTTAAATGTTTCGTTGCACACAATTCTTGTAAAAAAAATGTGATTTCACACACTATTGTTGTTTTATGCGCACCTCAACTAATCTCACTAGACAACTCGCCTAACTCTACAACTTTTGGATATCAAGGAAACTCGTAGGAAATTAACTCCTAGATTGGTGGCCACCATGGATCGAATCTATGACCTCTTAGTTAATTTTTTAACTTTTTACCACTAGGCCAACCCACGATGGTTACAACACCGTTTCGTTTTAATAAAGGCTTATATGTTGATACTTGTTTCACATCGTTATTTTCCAAGTCATAACATATATTTTTTGACATATAAATGATGGATATATAAATAAATTAAATACATGATTCAAC
>JBBPDI010000025.1:10369891-10380424 GCA_037974545.1 Cucumis variabilis | reverse complement strand
TTGGAGATGCTGTTTCCACGAAGCCTCTTTTCAAAGGTACTTGGGTGTAGTGTGTGGTTTAGAGGCATGGGGTAATGGAGTGGCTTCTTGTACTTAGTTAATTAGTATCAGTATTTTGTATATGTTCAACTACTAATGTTTTAAGTAGATGTGTACTTACTGTTGAAGTCAATATTAGGAAGAAATTATTAGAGTATGGATTCTAGATCAGTACTTGTAGGAGTCAGTATAGAAAATAACTTCTTATATCAAGTATATAAGTATTTTGTGATTTTCCTTCATTGGAGTTGTAAAGAGTGGACGGGGTGGAGAAGGCCTCCAAGGAGGATAGAGATTTCTAGTTAACCAAATAGTTCGCTTTCATTGAAAATGATAAGTTTGCACCTCTTAAGAGGTCTTTTCCCCTCTTAAGACTCATTTTTACTCGGTACCGTGCATTAATATATTTTATAAATTCAGAATGAGAAAAACGTGGCAAAGCACTACATGAATTTTATAATCTATTATGTTGGGGGCAGACACCGCAAAGATACGCATTCTATAATCTATTATGTTAGAGATAAGCAGGTCCTAAGGTACGTTCGCATTCTATGATCTGTTGCGTTAGAAATGATCAGGTGTCCTAAGGGGATATAAATACTACGGAAAATTTGATCACGTCTGTCCTCAAGATGACCCATCTTAACCATCTTTGACAAGGGAAAGTCATAGTGGTTGAAATTTTGTATGTCTACGTTTGTTGACGTCAAGTAGTTGGGAGAAATCATACATTTTATTTTTTATCAAATATATGGATACTTAACACGAAAAAATGTAAAATATATGGATACTTGACACGAAATTTCATTCTTTTAACTTAATGTTATGTATACTTTTTATTAGTATATTAAATATCTAAATTTTTTATTTTTTTCCTTTGCATTTCTATCAATATCATTAATTTCACTAAAATAGATTCAACAAAATTCAACAGTTGCATATTAGAAGTCTATATAAGATCATGAAAAACGAAGACTCAATTAACTTAACACTTAAAGTTAGCACTTGAGTTAATAACTAAAGAATGACAAAATTAACAAATATTAAAAACAACAATCAAAACACCAAGAATTGGTAACCTAGTTCAATGACACAACATCTACATTTAGGGGGAGGGGGATTCTTAACCTATGATAAGAGATCATATATATTCAGAAATAATTTACGATTACGTAATAATGACCTATATAGTTCTAGTATCATCACAAATACTCAACATCTTGTATATAGTGATACTGATATACTGATACAGAAGAATGATCACTAAAGAAGCCACATTAACTTTGAGAGAAGAACTCCTTGAATCCAATGTGAGGCCTTGATCTGTGAGAAGGATGTGAATGGAGAATAGGAGGGAAGAAAAAAGCATAAGTCAAAGGTTCTACGCAAGAGACGTGATAAGAACAGTTGGTGAGGAGGAAGCATGCGTCAAACACCAAACACTATTAGAAAAATGGGTTTTAATGATACTACTAATCAAGACATTGTGTCATTAAAAATAAAAAAAAAAAGGTTGGGTGAGGTAAATTTTGTCATACACAATTTAATTTGTTTTAACACAATTTTTGTATCGTTAATTAACAACAAATTTTTTGTGTCATTAAAAAAGTTTACAAATGAAAAAAACCTCAACTTTCAAAATTTTTGAATTTCCCTCCCTCACCATACATGTATTACAATTAATTTATCTTTTGAATTATTGTAAAACCTTTACCGACAATGTAATTTACATTTTTATTATCAATAAAAAAAAGCTTTCTATTGGATAAGTTGAATCATGTATTTAATTTATATATATCTATCATTTAAATCTTTCTAAACATATATGTCAAAAAAATGTGTTGTGACTTGAAAAATAACGATGCTAAACAAGTTTCGACGTATAAGCCTCTAAACAGAAATAGAGTCGTAACCATCATGGCTTGGCATAGTTGTTAAAAATTAAAAAAATTAACTTAGAGGTCTTCAATCCATGCCTTGACATCCAAATGTTGTAGAGTCACCGACAGGTTATCCCATGATTAGTTGGGATTCATGGGAGAAAATATTGAAACATCATTAATATAAAAACTTTCTTTTGATGAGTAAATCTAATTACTAACCTTGGAAATCCACACTCTTTTTCGGCGGCCTTGTTTACATAAAAGGCAGCGCATGACATGGACCTTTTGAAGGTCTTATTAGAAGTATATCTAATAAGTCTTGTATTTCTTTCTTGCAATGTGTTAGCAAGTCGAAATCCATTTGAATTGGTCTAGTCTTAGTTGAGATATTTAATCGTTTGAATTCTTTGGAATATGGAAGATTAGCTATATGTTTTTTCGAATCCCAAAATGCATTTGGTAGATTAGAATAACTTTTTTTAATTTAAAATTAAATTTCTTTTATCCTATTTTGAATTGAAATTTGTTTTAGATTTTCTAAAATCCTTTTGTAATCAATTTCTTCTTCTAAAAAAATAATTTGTTTTTTTTTCAATTTCAAAACATTGATTTCTAAAAGTTTATGAGGTAAAATTGGAGAGATAAATTCAAAATCAATTCTTCTTTGAATTTCTTTGTTACTTAACCTTTTCTCAGATATTGTTAAAGAATATAATTTAGTAATGAAAGGTGTTCCAAAAATTAATTCTTGGCAAAGATATTTTACTAAAAGAAAAAATGTGTTGAAAAAATGGTCTTATATTTAATCTTTTATCGTTTGCTCTAGTAAGAACCTTCATAGTTTTATCAAAATATTTGGTGGGAATTAAATCTTCTTGAAGATAATTTTGATCTACATCTGAGTCTATCACTACTTTCAAAGTCATTTTGAAATCTTCTATTTTTAAAGTAAGTGAACAGTGCCATTTTTTAAAAATTAATCTTGAAATTAAATTAATTTCAAGATTTAGATCATTTAAAAAGGGTTGACTGATGATATAGCAAATCAATATAAATTAATTAAGGATATAGCAAATGTTTAAAAGAATTACATATATGGAAAATTTTAATTACATTCCAAGGTAAAAGACGAAAATGCCCCTACAACAAGTCAGATACACTTTATGTTTCGTATTTCAATTTCAAACACAATTTTATGTTGTGCTTCACGTTTTCCTTCCATCTTTCACTTTCTTCTCTTTTTTTTCGTATTCTGATTTGGTTTTGCGGTGTCTGTGCCTTCGTTTTTTGCTTCGCTTCACGTTCTCCACTTCATCATCTTCCACTTTCTTCACTTCAGGTTTTCGACTTCGCTTCAGGTTTCTGCTTTAGTTCACGTTCTTCGCTTATTTTCATTCTTCCAGTATTTTTGTTTTTTGTTTGGTCGTAATATGTTTGAAATAGATTTTCTTCTTTTTCAATTTGTTTGAAATCAATTTCTTCATTTTTTGTTTGATTGTGTTGTGTTGTCACTTAGGGTTAAGGTCTACTTGTGGTATGTTTATATATAATTGATAGACTTAAAAGATGTTTAGTTTGTTTGCATTAGGATGTTAGTAGATAATTTTGTTTTATATACATTTTTATGTGTTGTTATTTAAAGTTCCATCAGTGATGTTTCTATCAACTTGAATATGTTTAACTTGTTTTTATTGAGAAGTTAGTAGAAACTCTAGTTTAAAGTGCATTTTTTGTGTGATGTTGCTTTAAGTCTATCGGTGATATGTTTCTATCATTGATTGATAGATTTAGAGGATGTTGAACTTGTTTGTGTTGGGATGTTGAACTTGTTTTTTTGGCATGCTAATCTGTTTGTTTGTGCTAAAGTGTGTTGGTAGATGTTTTAGTTTATGTGCATTTATTTATGTGATGTTTCTTAAACTATCAATGATACGTTCTATCATTGATAGACTTGGAATATGTTTAGGGATGTTAGTAGATACTTTAGTTCAATGTGCAAATTTTTTGTGATGTTGCTTAAAGGTCTTTCAGCGACTGATTTCTATCATTAATAGGTTTGGAATATGTTTAGATTGCTTGTATTATAATATATATTTATAAACTCTATTCAAGCTCTAGTCTAAAGTGCATTTTGTTTGGGATGTTGCTTATGGTCTTATCAGTGATATGTTTCTATCATTTATTGATAGATCTTGTGTTGGGATGTTTAACTTGTTTCTTCGGTATGCTAATCTTTTTTCAATTTGTGTGTTATTGTTTAGGATTTATTAGTGATATGTTTCTGTCACTAATAGACTTGGAAGATGTTTAGATTGTTTTCATTATAATATACATTTATAAAATCTAATTCAACTTTATCATTCAAGGTTGTTCAAAAAAAATGAAAATGATGAAAATAGCAAAGGATGTTAAAAATGTTAGGCCGAAGAGACAACTTAACCGATCAAAGAAAATGTTAAAGAATGCAAAAGACTAAAGTATTGCAAGAGACCGAATTGATTTGTCCCTAGTTTTGATTTGCAACTCTCTCATTGAGTAAATGGATATTGTAGTATTAGTTTTATGGACATTTCATGATAGAAAAGACCAATGATAGACTTCATATTTTATTTGGTTTTGTTTGATTGATATAGAAAAGTGTTGAACCATAGGTTGAATATTGCAAATTGACTGATCTTCAATGGATGTTGAAATTTATTAATGATAGACCATAATGGTGAAAACGACCTCACAGTGACGTTACCTCTTCATATTTAGTTGATTTTACCATATTAATATAGAAAAATGTTGGATCGCAGGTTGAATAATCATTGCAAGTTATGTATTTTTGTGTTCCCATTAAGAAATTAGTATTATACATGTTGAATCATTGCAAATTAGTATTAATAGGTGCATTTTATTGAGAAAAGTTTTGTTAATATACATGTTGAAAAGTCTATCATTGATAGAAGCTATCAACGATAAACTTCATAGTAAAGTTTATAACTGATAGAAACTATCAACTATATATTAAACTCCATTATGATATTACTTCATATTACTACTTTAAAATAAAGTAACTACTACATTATATTACTACTTTACAATAAGGTAACTACTCCTAACAAAAAAATGTTCTTTATCTTCAAGCATAATGATTCTTATCAACAACGTAATGTTCCATCATTTTGTGACTAGCACGACGACAATGACTACATTTTGATGATTTTTCTTCTCATTAATCAATTTTTTTTCGTGGTCCTTCTGCTTGACGCTTGCAAAATAGAGGTAATGTTATACTCATAACATTGATTGATCATAATTCTGAATTATTGCGATATATATATATATATATATATATAATTCATCATCCTAGTGTTACACTCATATTATTATAGAAGATAAAGTCTATCACCGATTGATTAATATCAATGATGGACTAGGATACGAGTCCATCATTAATAGACTACTATCAGTGATAACTTAGGATATTAGTGATGTACGAGGATATAAGTCTATCAATGATAGACTAATATCATTATGCTTATATTAACTAATCTAACTAATAGTCTATCAGTGATAACTTGTATTCATCAATATTTTTTTAAAAAAAAAAAACTCAATTTCTTTTAACCTAAAAACGTAAAAGTGATAGAAAAAATCTTAATATGCTCAATTTCTACAAGGCCTCAAACTTATGAACTCCAATGCAAGTGAAATTAAATACATTTTTTAAATATAAAAATACTAGTAAAATCATTCAATTGAATTGAACAAAATTCACCTACAGTGATGAAATTAAATCAAATTGTAAAAGTTGGATAAAGTCAAAATTTTAGAGAATAATCACATCTAAAAAAAATATCAAATTGGGATTGAAGAAAATCGCAGAGAATGAAGAAATGATCTTAACGCTAGAGAAAATCACAAAGAAGTGGAGAAGAAACGACGATGAAAATGAAGAATGGAAAAAACAAAGGTGAAGATGGAGAATGGAGAAAACATGGTGAAGATGGAAAATGGAGAAAATCGTGGTGAATATGGAGAAGGTGAAAATCATGGAAAAGGAGAGAAATCGTGGAGAAGGAGAAAATCGTGGAGAAATGGAGTTTCCTTTTAAAACAAGTGCAATTTTGGAATATTTTAAAAAAGAATACAAAATTTACTATATTTGCAAATTGTTTAGGAAATTGCTATACACTTAATATTTTATGCCAAAATGGTTATGCATTATAAAATCTCTTTGAAAAATCTTTTCCTAAGTCTAAATTATCTGAATTATTACTTTGGAGCATTTGAGAATTTTTTTTTTAATTTCTAAAGATTCATATTAAATTAATATTTTAATTCATTCAATTATTTATCTCTCATTAGTTTTAAATCATATCCAAAATTATATTTACTAAATTTATATAATAAAGTTTCACATACTTTATATTATAATGTATCACTATACATTAAACTGGTTTCGAAAGTCATTTTGAACATTTTAAATTACAACCAATATAAATAAATTTCATTACCCTTTACGAGCTAGGAAGGGGACCTAATGGACCTACAGACCAAAAGCTACAACGATTTGAGATTAATTGGCTAAACTCATTAACCACATTAATCTATATTCGTTAACTGTGTGTACACTCCGCTAAAGACTCACAGTTGAACTCTTCTCACTGTAAATATATTTTTGTGTCCACGGATATATTCTAATAACAGTAAGTTAGTCCTTCACGAGTGTTCGTAACACCAGCTGGGTCAATTTATCATTTTACCCCTAAGTTACCTCTAATCCTTAAATACCAATACTCCTCCATTGAACAACCTGTTTATGGTCCTACCAATAAACAGAAACCTCTCTCGTGCCATAAAGAGGGTAGGACCCTTTGTTCAAGACTTGGAGACACCATTTAAGGGAACACTCATCTACTTACCCTAAAGTAGGAAATGAGTGAATTTCATCTTATGTAATTATGTTTCCAGCTCCTCACTCGGTCTTGTCCCCAAAATGATAAGCTTATTGAGTTGGCGATTTGGCCACTCTCACCCGTACAAATTAAAGGAAAATCCCTCGCAAGCAGGAGTTCATAATACACTTAGGATTAAGACTAAGTTGCCTAGGTTATCCTAGTGAAGTAGAAACCTAACTAGTTAACGGAGTTACATCTAGTGGTTACTATTTCATGGTCCGGTCTTATGCAAACTCATTGCATAAGGTATCCTCACTCACATGTCTACTATAAGAATGTGTTTGGTCATTGTGTTTGTATCAAATATAAAATGAGTCGTATTCATAGTGTTACCAAGGTACCCATCCTTATCCCTATACTATAGACCCTTTAAGCTGATCTTAAATATTGATCTCTATATGTCTCTATATACTGTTCAAGACTCATTAAACATCTTAGGATGTTAGTTTATTGGATTTGGGTTATTAAGACAAAACTAATAATATAATCAATAACAATTATTACAATAACACTTTATTAATAATGGTGAATAAATTATATTTACAATCTACGAGTTTTAAGACATAAATTCCAACAATTACATTACGGTCATTACATGTTATTAAGTTTGCATTTGAGAAACGTCTTAGGAATTTGGGATGTATAATAATTAATGTTGTTAATTATTATAGTGTTGTTTTTAAATTGTGCATAATGTTCAAAATGTGAAGGTGAGTAGTAAAAGTTCCAACAGAGTTGTGTGATAGTCTTCCAAGTAGGATGTGAAACATTTAAACAATAAGTATAGGTAGATGAATGACAAATTGTCAACACCTGTAGTAATAAAAAAGTGCCACATGGCTTTAGACACTAATAAATCTAATAAACATATATTCTTATAATATTTATAATAATATTTGGGGTTTTTTTCAACATAAATTGATTTTTAGGGCCATTCGAAGAAAAGTTGATTTATGGAGGGTTAGTGTTACGATAATCCTATTATTATCAGTATGTGTTTGGAGAAAATATTCTTATAGGTAGTGTATAATAATGTATTTAGGAGAAAAGTTATGATAGATAGTACTATAATAGTCTCTGTTTGAGAGAAAGATTACGATAGGTAGGTATTGCAATAGTATGCGTTTGAGAGAATGATTATAATAGTAGTGTTATAATTTTTTTAAATATATATTTCATAAACAAATTTGATGTATTTATTTTAGTAAATCATATTGGGAAGTAATTTTAGAGCCATAATCAACCTTCATTCAATAACTTTCTGTTTTCCATTTTTTATTAAAAATATATTTTATAATTTTTTTATAATATTTATTAAATTTACTGCTTATTTTCTTCCCAAACTTTTAAAATTAAATAAAAATTGAAATTTCTAAAAAAAATCTTCTGGGTCTTTAAGTCGTCTTACGCTTAAAAAAATCAACCTTCATTCAATTTTCTGTTTTCCATTTTCTATTAAAAATATTTTTTACCATTTTTTTATAATATTTATTAAATTTATTGCTTATTTTTTTCCCAAACTTTCAACATTAAATAAAATTGAAATTTCTAAAATGAAAACAATCCTTTGATTTTTTTTTAGTTTCTCAAATTTTGATTCAGTAAAACAACAGTAAAAGGTAATAACAAAGTAAAACAACAGTAAAAGGTAATAACAAATTATCGAAACTTGTGTATAAAAATAATGTTTATCAACTTAGTTTTAATTTTAAAAAATAAATACAAAATCTTAGTTTGTTAATAATTTTTGAAATTAAGTCATGTTTCTTGACTACGAGAATGGATTAATAACCAAAATTTAGAAATAATAATAATAAGATTTTAAAACTATATTTTTCTTCCAATTTTAATTTAATTTTTTAAAATGTTTGTAAAGTAGGTAACTAGTTAATAAAAATAATGTTCATAAGCTAAATTTTTATAAAAGAAACAAAAATAAAATCCAATGATTATTTGTGTGAAAGAGTCTAAATCTTTTACTTTCTATTTTTTTAAAAACATAATCTTAAAAAATTAATTTTCATAAGTTTCCTTTTTTAAAATTTTAGTGTCCAATTTTAGTGTTCCCTCTACTAATATTTTAAAATACAATATTGAGTTAAAAAAACTAAAACTAAAATTTTAATACTTTTTCAAGAGAAAAAAATAGAACTGTATATCTTTTTAATATTTACAAAATCTCACTAATACAAAAATAATAGAGTTTTGAAATGTAACACTTCTAAATTTTAAGCTAATGTATTTAATTTTATTTTATTTTTATTAAATTATCTTTATTTAAAGATTTTAAGTTTTAGGGGTGTGATTGTATAGTTGAGTTGTTGGGAAAGAAAAAGGAATTAAAAAAATATAAGAAATAATAATAATTAAAATTTATTATTATTATTATTATTATTATTATTATTATTATATTGTTTAAAAAAAAAGAAAAAAGGAAAAAGATTTTCCCTTTCTCCTTCCCCCGACGCACACTACCCTCCAATTTCTTCTTCCTCTTTCTGCCCTATTCACGGCTGCCGCAACCCTCTCTTCCTCCTCCGTTTTCCGTTCACCTGCAAGCGTCGTCGGTCGACAACAAAGCCAAAGTCCGCCCCACACCGGTCTCTGTTCGCGAAAACCCAGCTGCGCCACCCCCCTTCTCCAATCTTTTTTTTTCCGTCCACCCAAGCCGTAGGTGTAGATTCGGCCACCATCACCGCCATAAATCCCCTCCGTCGATAGCCTTGCCGTCGAGTGGTTATTTTTCCGATAGATCTGCACGTAGCTTCAGGCTAGTCGCGCGCCGCTCTTTCAAGCCGGCTTGCACCCTATTTCGTTTGCACAATCCTTTCGTTTAGGTTTGATAGCTACTGTCTCTAATTTTTCATTGTGACTGGTTGAAGCTTTACTAATGGAAATTGAAGTTGGGTTTGGTTGTTTCAAATTAGTCCAAGTGTTATAGTTGGAATAATTAGTTAATTGTTAATAGACTCTTGAAGGTGTTGAAAGTAACGTTGAATCCTTCGAATTCACAACCAAATTGTAGATTGTTGGAGTTCGGATCGACAATACCTTGGTAAGCTAGAATTTACATTGAGGAAATTAAGTGGGAGTATGTATTGTGAAATTAATTGAGTTTCGTATCCTTATTATTAGCTTCTTTCGTTGGATATAGTTTGTTCGATAAATTTGAATAACCTTGAGGTAAGGGACTTTCTACTGGACTCATCTATAAAGATAAAATATGTTGACTGTATATTGTCTTTAAACTGAGGATGTATATTGTCTTTAAACTGAGGATGAATGTCATTATAGATAAAATATGTTGACTGTATATTGTCTTTAAACTGAGGATGAATGACATATGGCATATATGTATATCGAAATATATTTGAGATTTAATGTATGTTGTGTTGACTGGGAAAAATATATATATATATGTAGGGATTGATGTAGTCTTGGTGTTGAGTGCATATTGTGATTGACTGGATACATACATATACATGTGGATGTTGAAATGACTAAAACTCGTAGATGTTGCTTACATAGAGTGTGGATTAAACTGGCAGATTGTTGTTTAGACTGGATCTCTGATATACTAAATTATGGTTATGTTCTTGTGAACTGAGGGAATGTTATGGTTGTGTTCTTGTGGACTGAGGGGATGTTATGATTATTTAGTTTGT
>JBBPDI010000025.1:10342446-10361207 GCA_037974545.1 Cucumis variabilis | reverse complement strand
ATTAATTATTAACTAATTGATTAATTGTTAATTAATTAGTAGATTTGATAAAAAGAATCTCATAATTCTCTCCTACTTCTTTTTCTATTCCAAGAAGGAAAGAGATAAATATCTGAAAGAAAATAGTTTTTTTTAATGAAATTCATTAAGAAAAAAAGGGCAAGGCTTTTTTTCTCTACAAAAAGAAAAAGTTTCTCTCAAATATCTCAAAACATTTTCCCATCCCAATTGGTTCCCATAAACCAATCTCATCCCAGAAGATAGGAAGGTCTCCGACGGGTGGTGTTCCCAATTCGGTGATTTGTAGATTCAGAGATGTCGTCGAAAGTAAGTTCTCTTTATCCTATAAATTAAAACCATGCTTAGATTTATATTTAGAATTTTGATTCTAAAATTTTGTCAATGTTTTGGTATTTTAAGATTCCCAAATTAATTGGAGGAATAGTCCTAAAAAATCTTCTGCTGCCATAGGACTTTTATCCCTTCAGCTAAGACCAAATCCAAAGAAAGAATCTCTTTTTCCCTCAATTAATGGCGAGGAAAAAGATTTCAAATTGCATTTGGTGGAGACAAAACTATATTTGTTCCTACACAAGAAAAGATTTGAGAAAATTCAAGTACTCCTGCATGGTAGAAAGTCTCAAATGAGTCAAAGGTTTGGATATGTCATTTTTGTGGAAAATGGGGTCATATTAGACCTTTTTGTTACAAGCTGAGAAATCAGAATATCTATAATCAAAAAATGACTGGAAAATCAAGATTGAATTATCCTAGTCAAACGATAAAAAAGAATGAAGAAAGTATGAAGAATAAAGCAGACATTTGAGCAGAGTAATATAGCATTTACTTTGATTCAAGTGTCAAGTGAAGATTAGTTCTTTGGTAAAGGTTTTTCAAGACATATGACAGGTAATCGGTCTTATTTTTCCAACTTAATCGAATGTTCTCAAGATATGTGACTTTTGGTGATGGAGCCAAAGGACGAATCCTAGCCAAAGGAGATATTATTTGGAGACATCTTCCTCGACTTAATAATGTAAG
Source organism: Cucumis variabilis (assembly GCA_037974545.1). NCBI lineage: Eukaryota > Viridiplantae > Streptophyta > Magnoliopsida > Cucurbitales > Cucurbitaceae > Cucumis > Cucumis variabilis. Next base: position 10,360,166 of record JBBPDI010000025.1, on the reverse strand, counting down.
ATATGTTGAAGGACTTACAGCTAATCTTATTAGCATAAGTCAATTATGTGATCAAGGGTATGCAGTAAACTTTTGTAAAAAAAAATTGCATCGTAACTGATAGAGATAATGTTGAGATTATGAAAGGTGTACGACAACTTGATAACTGCTATCATTGGAGTTCAAACCAAACTAAGATCTGTCATCTAATGAAGGAAGAACAGATACAGCAGTGGCATAAGAAACTTAGACATGTGAGTCTAGGAACAATTAGCAAAACTCTGAAACATGATGCTATATTAGGTTTGCCAAGTATGGATGTAAATAGTCAGCTGTTCGTAGAGATTGTCAACGAGAAAAACAAATCAGAATGTCTCATAAACCTATCAGTGAATGTTATACATCCATGGTTCTTGAACTTCTCCACATGGATCTTATGGGTCCAATGCAAACTGAAAGTTTGGGTAGAAAGAAGTATGTCTTTGTGTGTGTCGATGATTACTCACGCTTCACTTGGATAAGGTTCCTCATAAATAAATCAGAGACTTCTAAGATATGTATTGTTTTATGCAAAAACCTACAATGTGAGCAAGGCATGAATATCTGGAGAATTCGAAGTGATCACAAAAAAGAATTTGAGAATGAAGAGTTTGATGCCTTTTGTGAAACTAAAGGCATTCGACATGAGTACTTGACCCCTCTCACCCCACAACAGAATGGGATGGTAAAAAGAAAGAATTGAACACTTCAAGAAATGACCAGAGTTATACTTCACGCCAAGAATCTATCATTACAATTATAGGCTAAGGCCATGCACACAGCCTGTCATATTCACAATAGAGTGACAATCAGGACTGACACGTCTGAGACACTGTATGAACTATGGAAAGGTAAGAAACCTAATATTAAATACTTTCATATTTTGGAAGTGTGTGTTATATTCTTGCAAATCGAGAGTATCATAGAAAATTGGATGTCAAGTCTCATAAAGGAATTTTCTTAAGCTATTCTCCATATAGTCGTGCATTCAGAGTTTTCAACACTAGAACTCAGTTTGTAATGGAAACTGTGAATATTGTTGTCAACGATAATGAAAAACTGTCTTTCAGAGATCATGAGGATGATGACGATGTGATAACACAAAGTGTAGACAAAGTTGTTGACAGATTACCAAAGGATGTTGTTACAGTGCCAGCTAATCCTAAAGCTAATGATACAGGTAACAACTTTGAGTTTGACCCAAGTACTACTAATGCTGAGACTAAAAATGCTACACTTGTTAAACACTCTGCGCCATCCACACATGTGGTGGATTATTTTACCTATATTCAAGGGATATGGGTATATCTTTTTAATCAAGCAATATCTGGAAGATTTTATCATATATATATATATATATATATATATATATATATACATACATACATACAGGAATATATATATATATACATGGGTTTTAAGGCGCTTTTACGTGTGTGTGACGACGAAAATTCTTAGCTTCATTAAGACAAAATTTCTGCTACATCACATCTATTTTTGTTGAAGGTATGATATTGCCTTTCTGAGATATAAACTTACCATGAAGACCAAGGACATATACAATGAAATATGAGTGATAAGAAATATGAATGAAAACCACATGATTGAGGAGTTAATCCATTGACTTAGGAGGAGCCTGAACCTATCTTCGAAAAGATTCACCATTACTGTCAGGGGGAGTCTAAATTTATATCTTTAAGTTATAGAGATAACTTAATAATTGTAGCTTTGATATCTGAGTTACAAACTTATGAATCTCAATAATATTTCTTATCTGAGCAAAGAAGTTCCTCAGATGTAGGTCGTATTTGTCGAATTGGGTTACCAAAGTCTTGTGTTATTTGTTGATTGTTTACTTTAGCTAGTTCTGCAAGTAATAAATTTAAATTTAGCTAAAGGTTATTTTGATCATATTATTTTTTCGAACTAAACTCTTCTCTTTATGTAACAATGGGGTCGAATATACAAAAGAAAATTCAAATAAAACATGATCTCAAATTATGGATTTTTTTATCACGTGGTGGAAGAAGTAGTTATATGAAGTAATGCTAAGATTAAGAACTATGGATATCAAGCATGATAAATTGCATATTCAACTTAAGATTGCCATGTAGCCGAGAGAAAAGAAAATTCATGTACACTGAGAAAGAAACAAGAGATAAAAAGCCAAAACATATTGGTTGCTTCACACTCCTTTTCAACATACAATAAACAAAGCTTCTTCTTTTGAAAAAAAAAAAAACTAATTCTAGAAAAGAAGAGATCATAAACTCTGACTTTTTCGGACCATTGCTATATTATTTATAAAGGATGGCATTTGAAAAAAAATGAAGAAACTAAAGATATATCTATAAAATTACAAAGCTCAAAGACCTGCTAGAAGATAGCCTTGCAAAGAAAACAATTAGTACAACCACAAATAAGACGCAATCTGGGAATTTTTGTTATTTCTCAAGCTAGTAAAATAATGAAATCCTGACAACCAGCTATGGATGAACGTCCATGGTGCGAGAAGGATTGACGACCAGTGGTGGACAAGGGGAACTGTACGCAATTGAAAAGAATTCAGGAAGGGGAAGAAGAAAGGGTTTTGTGAAATTGGGAAAGGGGAAAATTGGGTGAAAATAAGAGGGAAAATAGTTTTTTTTTTAAATGGAGAAAAGAAAGATATCTACCCATATGTATTGCTTGACATTTAAAAAAATGTCAAGTAAATAAAGCGACACTTTTATTCTCTTAAGAATTCAAATAAAAAATAAAAAAAAAAATTATGCATTTTTCTACTTTCTATTATTCTTGATGTTTTTTCATTTTACTTGACAGTTTTTATTAGAACTGTCAAATATTTCAAAATAGTCAACGTCAAGTACTGTCAGTTTTCTAGTAGTGTCCATATTGGAAAGAGGTTGTGAATAGTGAAATTGAGTCCATTATGCATAACCATACTTGGAAACTAGTTAATCTTTCATTAAGGAGTAAACGACCACTTGGTTGCAAATGGATTTTCAAACAAAAAATGAAGACTGGTAGGCCAATAGATAAATATAAGGCAAGCCTTATCGCCAAAGGTTACAAGCAACAAGGACTCGACTATTTTGATACATACTCACCAGTTACTAAAATTACTTCCATCCGCATGCTCATAGCAATATCATCTTTGCATGGATTTGAGATACATCATATGGATGTCAAAACGATATTTTTAAACGATGAGTTAAATGAAGAGATCCACATGCAACAACCTGAAGGGTTTGTTTCCCCCGATCAAGAAAAGAAAGTTTGCAAATTAATTAAGTCCCTTTATGAACTAAAACAAGCACCAAAATAATTGCATGAAAAATTTGACAGTGTAATGATGGCCAATGGGTTTTAAATTAATGAATGTGACAAATGTATATATGTCAAAAGCATTGAGAATGATCATGTCATTTTATGCCTGCATGTTGATGATATGCTAATTATAGGTAGGAATATCAACATTATTAAGGCTACCAAACAAATGTTGGCCAATAAATTTGAGATGAAAGATATGGGTATCGCATATGTTATTCTAAGTACTAAAATTTCTAGAACCCCACAAGAATTAGCGCTGTCTCAGCCACATTATGTTAATAAAATGCTGAAGAAATATAAAAAATATGACATTGTGATTGCAAAGATCCCAATTGATGTTAGTCTCTATTTAGGTAAAAATAATGGAGATAGTATATCACAATTAGAATACTTTCGCATCATTGGTAGTTTAAATGTACATCATGAGTTGGACACGTCCTGATATAGCATATGTTGTAAGCAAATTAAGTCGCTATATAAGTAATTCAAGTCAAGATATATATATCATTGGAAAGCTATCTTGAGAATTTTGGGATACTTAAAGCATACTAATTATGGATTACATTATACTCGTTATCCTGCTGTACTTGAAGGTTATAGTAATGCCAACTAGATATCGAGCACTAAAGACTCCAAATCCACAAGTGGTTACATTTTCACCCTTAGAGGTGGGGTTGTATCTTGAAAATCTTTCAAACAAACATGTATAGCATGATCCACAATGGAATATGAATTTATATCTTTAGACAAGGCTGGAGAAAAAGTAGAATGGCTTTGAAATATCTTGGAAGATATTCTCAACTGGTCTAAACCGGTGCCTGCAATATGTATACATAGTGATATTCAGGCAGCTATTAGATGAGCACGAAATATTATGTATAATGGTAAGTCTCGACATATACGATGGAGACAACATACAATCAGACAACTACTCTCTACGGGAATTATCTGTGAGGCCAAAAGATAATATTGTGGATCCGCTTATTAAAGGCCTTATTAGGGAGTTGGTTGAAAGTTCATGAAAAAAGAATGGAATTGAAGCCTATAATATGAAGTTATCCAGAGAGCTAGGCAACCCAACCTAGTTCACTGGAGATCCCGAGATATAGGTTCAATGGAAAAACAAATCTCTAGATAACATAATGAACACTACAAATGATGAGGTAGTGTTAGTATGATTTTAGGGTAAGCATTATGCATTTAATGATTTATGTAAGTGGTAATTATTAAAAAAAAAGCACATACAATGTTCTGTACAGGAATCACCTATGTGAGTGTGAAGGGGTCACTTCTGTGAGAATTTTAAGACAAATTCTTTAAAACACTCATGAGATCAGGAGGTGTTTAAGGCCAAAACAAACACAATCATGAGAAACAAACTTTGTTATAATGAGAAGTTGTGTGATATCCATTGTTTTAGTTTACTCTAGAACGGTTGACAGTTCAAGGCATTCATGTCCACTGATTAACCAAGTAAACTCGATTTATGTTCACTAGAGAAAATTCAAAGTTTATACTACTTATCCTCATATAGGTTCTCCATTGGAAAATATCGAACACTTATTTTCTTCCATTTGTCAACTTACCATTTATGGGAGGGATTGTTGAAATAAATGGTTATTATTTGTATTTCTTCATGAATGGATGCATCATGAGTGGATGCATCACTTCATGAAAACTAATAACTAAACTATAGAAAAAGACTTGACTTTTTGAATTGTCACGAATAAGTCTATAAATAAGGTACATTTCTATTTGGTTGATAGAAAACATAGATTTTCTATAATCCTTTGTCTTCTTCAAAAAGAAGTTTTCTCCATTATCCACAATCTTGACATTCGGTAGATCGACAAAGTTTCATTCGTTGATCTTTTTGACCGTTTCATTCGTTGATCTTCTAGACAGGGTGCTCCTCTTAGAAGAAAGGTGATCTGTTCTTTCCTGAAAACAATTACTCTTAAACTCAGACACTAGGGTGAGTAAATTTGTCTTAAGGAGACATCGTGAATTCGTTGGATTTTCTGTTTGTTGTGATGATAATATTGTTAACAAAAAATAATATAATGTAAACGAATTTCAGTATAAAAACTATATTTCATTTACTACAGCTTCTCTTCTACCATTTTAGAGTTTGAAATTTCTATTACAATATTTGATACAGTAGTTTCATTGTAAAGACATTGTTTGTGTACCTAAGGCTCTGGTGTCAGTATATTGTTCATCTTTTGGCATCGGTATACTTATAGGAATGAAGTCATCACCAATGTCTCCAAAGGGTTCCTCCACCCTTGAAAATTCAGATTCTTGCTTCGGTACATTTCCATTCTACAATGTTATATATGATCAATCTAGCAATACATATGTCCAATATTCCCTTGTAAATATTTTGAGAAAAAAAATAGTATATTACCACACGTGCACCGTTGTTTTCCGATCGTGCAAATCGTTTTGTCCTTTTTGCTCCATTATATATACATCACCTCACTTCCCATTTCTATACATCAAATGAGAAAACAAATTTCTTCTTCTTTCACTTTCTACCTCATATTCTGTTTTGTTCTAATTTTGTTTTCTTTCGAGCAAGAATCCTTTAGAGTGTTGGTATTTTGTTTGGTTCTGGTGTAGTTTCGAATAACGAACAAAGATTATTTTATCATAGGGATGATGGGACAATTCTAGAACTGTTTGCACACCGAGCAGAGTTGCAAACAACTTAAAAAATGCAATATCCGAGACTCAACCATACTACTAACAAGTTTTTATTGTGCAGATTTATATCCTTCTGACACATAGCCCCATCAAAGAGCAACAACAATCATATATCTAGTATCCCTTCATATTCTCACAATAGACCATCCTCTATTTCATATTTCAAATTTACAACCTACAAAAGTGCGAGACTTAGCGACTATACACACTGTGTATGTGTCCTAAAGACATTTCTTATGTCTAAAATTTAGAACTTGAAATACTAATCAGCGTTGAACATGCCTTCATTTTCTTATAACAATTTCTTCTATAACAGTTGAATACCCATCCGTATATTTTGGGGGGGAAAAAAAGAGAACTCAACGATTATGGGCTTTCATCGTCAGCAAACTAATTAACAATTAACCACATCGAAATTCATAAAATTAAGAAAAAAGTCCATGAAACGGAACATGCATTATTTTTTAATAAAAAACAGATTATGGCTTATAATGTAATACCCACCCAAATCTTTGAAAGAAAAAAGAAAAATCTTCAGGATCATGGTCTGTAATCGACAACAAAGCAGATATAAACCCCAATAGAAGTCATATAAGTTAAGAAATAAACATGAAATTGAATTCTGGAAACATTTTTTAACCAAATTGGGTCGTGTATTTGAGGAAAAACTTACCAATTAATTTTGTAGTTTTCGACTGACTGACTTCCTATGGCATTTTTCGATCATCTTCCTTCGTCAAACCCTAAAAAATTTCTAAGAATTATCTTTCACCAATTAGCTTTAGGAAGAATACGAGAGCCAGTATATCTGAAGAAAAAACGAATGCCTCCTTTCATTTTGGTTGTCTTATAAGTTGTGTTAAAATATACATAGCCCACCACTAACTAGAATCTTCCAAAGATTTCAAATGAATAGATTAAAATTGTAGAATTATGTAAATTAAAAAAGAAATTTAAAAATATCTTAGATTTTTAATTCTAGAAAATTCTTTTAGATAAGGATAAGAAAAATGTATAAAATTATCTAGAACAAGTAGAATTTTAAAGAAATCTTTTGGTTTCAACTTTAAAAAATTAGGAGGTGTGATTCTCATCTGTGAACCAAAAAAATCAAAACAAGTGAGGAAAAAGAGAAAGAGAGTTAGTAAGAAAATTTGTTTTAATAAAAAAAGAATTCTTCCAAATGAGTGTTTTCTTCTTTATTGCTAATTTTTTCTTTTTTCACTACTTATTTTTGTAAAATAAGAGTTATTTGATTATTTGGGTCCAACTTTTATTTAATACGGAATCAATGGACCTATACACATAGACTACACAGGTAGAACTCTTCTTTTTATTGAATTTTAAGGTCCTTCCATTGATATATCTCCGAAAAAAGGGGCATCAAGGGGTTATTTTCTTATTTATTTTTTAAGCTTTTTTAGCTTTTCCAAAAGCACACACATTGGTCTGGTTGGTGGACTATTTTCTTAGGCCCCTCTTTCGCTTTTGTCACAAGTGTAATGGCTTGGAAGACTTATGGGCTTAGGCTCGATAATATCTCTCTATAGCATACCAAATCTTCAATTGACATGCGTGCGTAAGGGATCCTCACGTCAATATGATAATAACTCCATCACATCTAACATTTAATTAACTTAGTATATATATATATATAGTTCTAACTAATTAAAGCACATCAGCAATAAGGTTTGAAATCTATTTTTTTCAAAGATTACTTACTCCTTTTCTTGAGGTCGTTTAATAGAGTTATTTGCAGATCCTTTTTTTATACTTGTCTTCAATTATATTTAACACCACATATATGTCAAAGTCTTTTTTGGTGCTCTAGATTACAATGTACCAAACTACTGTAGTTAATTATTTTTTAATTAGTATATGTTCATCGATTCAACTACTTCGTGCAAACACTTCGAGGTACCAGCTTTTTCTTATTCATACGTGTGTTCCCCTATGCCTCCCATTGGCACCATATGGGCTTGAGTCCACCCATAAGCTTTGGACTTTACCTCAAATAACTCTCAATATTATAGATTGTAATATTTAATTTTATGGCTAATAAACATTTTGTATTAATCCGGCCAATTTACCACCTAAGTTTCACAATATTTTTAATAATATTAGAGGTTATACACAATGGAGATACAACTGAACTAATTGTATTTTTCAACATGTAAAGGGAAAGATTAAAACCTTTTAACTTTCATCTAAAAAAAACTTTCTTAACTTCAAAACTTGCTATATTAGTTTGGATAATGAGAGTATTCCTACTAAAAGATATAACAGTTCACAGTTGATTGAATGTCAATAATTAAGTATTTCTATATTTATGAATTCAATTTAATATATGAGATAAAAATTCGAGCTTCTTAATCTTTTTGGTCAGAAGTTAATTATTTAATTAGAGAGTTCATAGTATAAAAAATTAATAAGTCATGAATTTTTTTGTTTTTAGTCTCTAGTCTATGTTGAGAGAATAAAAAACTTCTTGATGTAGAGAAAGAGCTATGATTTAACTTTTATTCTTTAGGTCAAAGCAAGTTTTGGCCTATGGTAATTGATATGAACTTCTAGCTATCTTAGAAGTGAGAGGTTCCAACCTTGCAATCAATTTTCTATTATGTATGGTTAACAAATAAATTATATATTAATACAGTGAAAGAATCAAATCATTCAACAAAAGAATTAGAATAATTATTCATTTGAAAATCCCGTTATATCCTCCCTGTGTTTTCTTTTCTTTTCTTTTATTATGTATATATCATCACACATCCTAAAATTAATGATACAAATGAGCTTCACATAATTTGCTTTAGCTTCAATAATATAAGCTAATTGACAATAACATTAATCAAAAAATTAAAAAAAGAAAAAAAGTCAAACTTAATTAGAGCACAGAAAAGGATTAAGATAAAGAGGATCAAAATATTCACACATGGGTGTGTGACATTTCGTAAAACGTCTTACCAGAAAATAAGTCGTATCATGTTGGGTCTACAAACTAACTCACATCAAATTAATAGTTTTTCAGATTTTGATGGATTTATGAATAATTTAATTATTATTATTAAAAATTAAAATTAAATAGATCATATGTAGCTTTAAATAACTATTTGTTTTATTTTGTATATACTATAGTTCTACAAGAGAAAAAAAGAAATCATGAGACTACGTCCACATAAAACTCCTTAATATGTGGATTAGTGCACGTTAAACTAGGCGTGACTATAACTCCAAATATTGGGCAGTGCACATATAATTGAATGTAAAGTATGTAGGTTCCATACACTGCTTGATTATGATAGTAATTTTGTTTTCCTTTAATTTAATAAAGATTATGAACAAGATTATTGATTGCTTTAATATAGCTGGGAATAGGTGTTAATGAGTTTGGATTTTTTTATTGAATTTGTTATTGTTGAATACTAACATACTCAAATGTAATTTGAATCAAGTTTTTATTGGTTGTGGAGCAAACTTGATAGTTACTAATACATTTAAAATATATAACATACACATTTTCAAAATCCAAAAATCAAAATGGTTAACATACATATATACATACATATATATATTTTTTTAATCAAAATGGTTAAATATTGCACAAATACTTAAGAGTTCAATCAGCCCCTTAAATATTTTTTCAAAATTTTACTACCAACAAATTTAGTTCTCAAATGATAAATTCTCTCAAATTTTATTAGTTTCGTATATCATACGCTATATTCTATATATATATGATCCATTATTAAACTCCAATAAATTGTGTTCTAATATATTTGAAGTGAAAACTTATTGGGGTGTTTAAAATTAGGATTATGATAGCAACATTTATTTAAGTTAACTAATTAGGTTCAATTTGATAAGAGTAGTTTAGTATTAAAACCGATACAATTGATTGGATTACTCTAGGGATAAAACTAACATTGATTTTTCCTTGTTTTCAAGTAAATCTCAGAAACCAGATAATAATAATAATAATAAATAAATAAATAAAAGAAAATTAGTCACATGTAATAATTTAGTCTCTCAACCTTGACATGTAACGACTTAATCCATGTATTTTCTATTTTGTAACATTAGTCTCTGAACTTTTATGTAACAATTTAGTCGTTATACTTTAAAATTTGTAACGATTTAATCCCTATTACAAAAATTAGCGTTAAAATATAAGATTTTTCTACCTAGATAAACGAATAAACTAATTAGAGACTCAATATATTTACAAGATCAAACTAATTAAATTAAGGACTCAATATTTTTACAACATAGTGTACATAAATAATAAAACTGACATCTATTTATTATTATTACTTTTTACGTTAGAAACTAAATTGTTAAAAAATTGAAAGTACCCAAGAGCAAATCCTTGTAGTTAAAAACTCTAAAAACTCTGGTCATTTATTGTTTTATACAATATTAGGATTAGGGTGTTATCGTGTAAATCATGAAAATAAAACTTAAATTAAATTGTTACAAAATTGAAATTACAATAGACTAGTTGGTTTACTAAATTGTTACTTCCATATATATTTATCTATATATGGATAAAAAGTGTTTTTAGCCCTAAAAAAAAAGATTTAAACGTTATGGAAACTAATTAATGGCTTTTTGAAACGTTATGAAAACTAATTAATGGCTTTTTGAAGATGGGAATTGACATTGAGTCAGAAAATTAGACCTTGAGATGAGATAAGAGGATTAGGAAAGAGGAACGAAATGAGTAAAGCACATGAGAATGTCTTGCAAAAATGAATCCCAATGTAAAGGATGAAAGGAAGTAATTTGAGTTGAGAAGGATTAAATTAAAATATAAGTATGAATGAATTTAGGGAAATGGATGGGAATTGGATCATGTGTCCAATATATCCAATCCCTTATTCTTCACGTACCTTTTTTTTACATCTCAAAGCCTTCAATCACAAGCCTTTTTAATTTCCCCTCAACAAACCAAATCTCTCCAATCCCCATTTGACGCATACACACAAAATATTCTCTCCAAGCCCCTTTTCGTGTTCCTGTAACCTTTGAATTTTGAAAAACCTTAGCTTTTATTTTAAGATCTCGGTATCTTTTTTCTATTATTATTATTATTTTAATATCATTCAAATCACAAATATATAAATAGATCAAAACACTTTAAAATAAATAAATAGAACTCATACTCTATATAAGATAGATTATGAAGTACCAATTTATTTAAAAGTAAAATTTCATGCTATCATATATAATAACAGATTTTATAAAATCAAAATGGATATTTAATTCAATCAAATGAAATTCATATCCAATCGAGATTGATGAATCCAACAAAAGAAAACACATCATCTGAAGAAGCATGTTGAGATGTTGAGCATTGGAAAAAATAATAAAGGTAGTGGTTCAAGTTTTAAGGTAGTCAAGAACATTTTTACTTTCATTATAATTTATATGTGCATGGGAATGGGAATAGGAAAAGGAATGGGATGAGTGATATACTTAAAATCCAAAATTCATCCATCTTCAACTTTGCGTAACGTACTCTTGTTCCTATATACAACCGCACACCAAACCCAACTTTTCCTCACGGCCCACGCACCTTCATCCTTTTCACTTTTTCAATTTTATTAATAAATCTCTACAAATACTTACAAATCTAATCATTATATTTGAAATATTAGTATATATAAGGAGACTTTTTAAAAACATCTATAAATATTAACAACATCTACAAATATTATAAATTAAAAAAATCGACCACTGATGGACCATATTATAAATAATGATTTATCCATGCTATGTTTGTAATTTTTAAAAAACATTTGTTAGGTATTTAATTATTATTCTTAAAATTGCTACTAATAAAAATGGTAATTGGACAATTTTAATTAAGGAAAATTTTTAAAAATAGCAAATTTTATAAAATATTTACGATAACAAATTCTATCACGGATAGTGATTGATATGTTATAGTGATAGTCTACAACTATTATTGATAGAATCCAAAATTTTGCTATAGTTTGTAAATATTTTAATTTATTTTACTATTTTTTAAAATATCTCTTTAATTAATTTTTTATTTTTAGTTATTCATCATTGTTAAAATTAGTTTTAAAAATTTCACGTCGGTACTTTTAAACATTTAACCCAGATAATTGAAAATAGTGTTAGTATAAAAATCTTGAAATAATTAATTTGTAACAATATTCAAATCTTAAGAATGAAATTGTAACCCTTTTCAAATTTGAAGATTAAATTAAAATATCTAATTTAAAAATTTAAGAGCTAAAGTGTAACTTTTAGTTTTGAAATTAAATTAAAAAAATGAGTTCAGTTTAAAACAAATTAGGTAACAGTATATATTTATTTTTTATCTTGTAGTAGATTCTATTTTTTATAATTATTTTAAACATTAACTCACCCTTTTTTTCTCTCTCATTCTCTCTTTACTATTATATTTTTTAATTTGGGACATTTTTTAAAATAACCAAATAAATTAAAATATTTACAAGGTATAACAAAATTTTGGATTCTATTATCGATAGTCTTCTATGCATATCAATAATAGAATTTGCTATAGCTCGTAAATATTTTATAAAATCTACTATTTTTAAAAAAATTTCTTTTAATTTATTGATTTATTAATTATATACTTAATGGTTTTTTTATTTTTCAAAAATTCATATTTAATTAATAGAATTATTTAATTAATCATATATTAATGTTTATATCATTAATATTTTTACTTAATAACTTTTAAATAATTTTTGTAATAATTTTATAAAAAATTACTATGCGACTCCATATTTTTTAATCTGTTTTATGTTTTTTTTTCTCAATTACAATCTCTTTAGTATGTTTTTCTACTCAATTCAAAGTTTAGGAAATGATTTATTTAAAAAAATTATGTAATTAATACATATGTTTTCATTTATTTTGTTATGTTGAATGTATCGAGTTCATACTATTATTAAATCGACATGGTTTTTAAAAAAATGGATCCAAATACATAAAATTTAAATTTAATTAAAATATTAAAATAATTAATCAATCATACTTATCATTAGCATTAGCATTATGATTATTGTTATTGTTATGATTACTATGATTATTGTTGTTGTTATCAACAATAACAATAACACAATAATAATAACAATAATAGTAATTTTGTTGGATTCAAAATGTAACAGAAGTATTCTTCTACACGATAATAAAAGTATATATATTATAAATATTGTTAATTCTTCTACACAACAATATTTTATTTATTATTGTTGATAACAACAACAATAATCACAATATAAATAACCATAACAATAACAATAATCATAATGATAATGCTAATATAAGTATGATTGATTAATTCTTTTAATGTTTTAATTAAATTTAAATTTTATGTATTTAGATTAATCTTTTAAAAATTATGTCGATTTAATAATAGTAGTATGAACTGGATACATCTAAAATAAAAAAAAGAAGAAAAACATATATATTAATTACATAATTTTTTTTAAAAAACCATTCCTAAACTTTATATTATTGGTAAAATTATCAAATTATTATGAACATTGTTATTAAATAGATTGAAAAAAAAAATATACAACTAAAATAAAAGAAGAAATTGTCATTCAGATTACAAAAATATGGAGGTGTATAATTAAAAAATTAGAAATAATAAATTATTAAGAAAACCATTAAAAATTATTAAGTATATAATCATTAATATATTATTAAGTAAATATGTATTTGTTAAAAGAAAAATGATCAAGTATAACATGATTAATAAATTATTAAAATAAAAAACTATAATAATAAATAGGAAAGGAGAGAAAAAAAAAAGTGGTGAATAACGTTTAAAATAATTACAAAAAAGAAAATCTACTCAAAGACAAAAAAAAAAAAAAAAAAGAACTACCTTTTACTTAATTTGTTTTAAATCCATCTTTTTTCTAATTTAAAAAAACTACCTCTTACCTTTATAATTTTTAATATTAGCAAAACCCATGTCATTTTTTAAAAAGGTAATAAAACACAGAAACACTTTTAAAATATGTGTATTTCCATACTCTAATAGTATCTACAACTTTTCATCAACATACGAATCTTAGACTACATACATATCCATCAAATTATGAATTAAATTAGATTGAATTTAAGGATGACATCAAAACATGTATCATTCATTAATTAATCTTCCATAAATCAAAAGCATGGGTTTCAATTCATTCTCCATAACAACTTTTAAAAGAATTTATATTATATAAAACAAAAATTGGAATTTAGAGAAAAAAAGGAAAGTGTTAGGAAATATCAAAGCTAAGGATTTTGTGAGATGCCAAAAATAAAATGAAGTTTTATTCCATACATGTACCCGTACTTCTAAATACAAAATAATGGATCCTAATTGAATTCTTGTTGTTGTCTAAAATTTAGCCTTTTTATTATTCTAAAAAGAAAAGGCCAAAAATACAACTTTAGATTCGAAACTGTTTTTATAAGTTGAAAACTTTGACCGCATGCATTTCCATCTCTTTGCAATATATTTAAAAAAAAAAAAAAGCCCCCGTTTATTTATGTTTTAACTAATATATAAATAAACCACTAAAAATATATTTTGCCTTTCTATGTGTCGGCAAATTAAATCAACCCCTCACTGCCTTACCCTGGTTTATTCTCTACTTATAAAATTAATAAAGAGTTCGGTTGATGTCAGTTTGAAAAAATCCAAATAGATCATATTTTGAAAATTTTCAAATGCTTAAATGGGTCCAATCGACTTAGTCGATTTAGTGGCGTTTTGGTTGAAAAATCAACTCTAACACTCCTTATTGTCTATACTCTAAATAAATAAAAAATAATAAAAAAGAAAAAGTATTGTTTTAGAAAAAAAAAAAGTTATAGTATAAATCAGCCGAAAGTAATGTATGTATAGAGGGAATTTTGAGATATGAAGAGGGGTTGAATTTGTTTTTAATATATATATTAAATAGGGAAAAGGAAGGGAATAATAGATGTGATGAAATTAGGAATTTTTGAAAGTCAATTTAGAAGCTTAGGTGAGGTCTCGTGTGGGAATTAAAAAGATGAAATTTAATTAAGGAATTTTGTATTTTTTGATGTCATAAATAAATGTAATAGTGTTTATTGTAAGATGGATGTCCGGTGGTTGGTATTGCACTCTTTACTTTACTTTATCAGATTTTTAGGAATATATTTTTGCCTCACCTTACACCACTTTTAAAAGGATAATTTTTAATATCACACCATTCCAAATTCTACACTATTTTAATCTCTCATTCCAAAATAAGTTTAGCTTAATAATATTGGTACAACTCTCCACCTCTGGAACAAATTCAATTCTCCACTTCATCGTTATTGTACTGAAAAATTACAAAGTCACCCATCTTTTAAGTTAAAAAGAAAATATGTCGATTAAAAAATTGATTTATAGAAAATATTTGTGAATCCTATTTAAAAGTAAGGAGTGAGAAACTCTCCATTTTATAAAAATGAAGAATTTCGATGAAAAGTGACAAACGAATCTCGTTTTAATTCCTTTATTAGTTGAACCTTCACAATTTTTATTTAAAAAAAAAAAAAGAGTAAAGTTTAGATTTGATTTTTATGTATGTATTTGCTCAGTTTGAGATTACATTTTTTGTTACAAGTGGAAGGTTAGATGTGTGATTTGCTAATTATTGTATTAAAGAAATAGTGTTATTTGGTATAAGGCATGAGATATGAATTAAGATTACTTTAGTTAGGGAGAGAAATTTAGAATAGAATAATAGTGGCGAAAGATCTTTAAGATAAAATAGTAGATGATTACTATTGGAGTAATTGGAAGAGTTAAAAGAAATTGGCGACCCACACGACACCGACAGCTTTATAGGGAGACAGAAAGTCCACATTTTTGTTACAATGTTATAATAATATTCTGTATCTCTCCACCTCTCCTCTCCTCTCCTCTCCTCTCCTCTCCTAAACATATATACCCAAAAACCCTCAATTCAAATTCCTCTAACTATACATTACATTATTTAATTATTTGGACATATCCTAATTTCAAATATTAGACTTCTCTATAATAATGCCCACCACAAAAACAACCTCACAAACGAAATTAATGGATCCCTTAAATCTTATTGGGGGTCCCTTTTTTTATCTTAATCATCATTTCTTTTTAATATGATTCAAAATATTTTCAATTGCCAACAGACTCACAAGCTTAAATATGGAAAACCCATTTGGGTTTTCTTTCTTTCTTTCTTTTTTCCTCATATTTTTTCTCTTCTTTACTTTATTTTGTTTATGTTTTTGGCTGTTTCCTGGAATTGGGATGTTGGGGAATGAAGCTGTAATGCAGTTTAAACAAACCGACTTTTTTTAATTTGGCTATTATTTTCCCCTACTAATGAAAAGTGGAAGTTATCATTAGGACAATTGCACAAATTCATTAATTTACTCCAACAAAAAAAAAAAAAAAGTTTTCTTCACTTGTCGTCATTGCGATTTTTTAATCTATATGTTTCTTTTGCAATTATTTAATGTTTCAATTGCAAACCGGTCCCCATACTTTAAAAATATTAAAATTTTAGACCAACAATAAATTTGTTTGAAGGAAAGAAAAAACATGGTTTGCAAAAAGAGAAAATTTGTAGATTTATACGATATTTGTGATCACACATTGGTGAAAACGTGGCAACTAGAGAATTTAAGAGTATAAATAAAATTATATTTTATAATTAATAAGTCATGATAATATATTTATACAAGTGATTTATCTACATTATGTCGTTATTGTTTCATATATGGTCAATTTCGTATAATTATAAAACCCAATCAAGATCAACATTGACCTTGAACGAAGTCGAACATCTATGGTGGTGCTTTAGATTATCAGAACATGTATGAGACACTCTTCATTAGCTATTTTGTTACAAGGATTGGCCTTAGACTTAATCGTCAATGTCAAGGCCAAGTACAAAATTTTAAACTTACACGAACTAAATACTCTTTTCCTAGGCCCAAACCTTCTTATTTTCTTCAACTTGTTGCTCCTTTTGGTTCAAAATTAACTATGATACTATAGTTCATAATCAGAACTTAGTCTTATGTAAGGGTTTTATCAAATCTATGCCTATAAAATTTTTGTGGAGTTTTATCAAATCATAAATACTAAATTTGAACTCTTTAAACCATTAAATTATTTTTAATCTTTAAACCATTAAATTATTTTTAACCACTAAATCTGTATTTTGATAATAGTTTCTTTCAAAACTAACTTGTAGTTACTTTATTCACCCAAAAACTTTCACATCGAAAGGACAACCCCTTGTCATCATCAATATTTTCTCCTAAACAAGAAATTAGTAGAGTAGAGCAGTTTTCATCATCTTCGTGTGTATAAATGTGAAGAAGATGTTATAATTATCACTTCAATATTATTATATAGAAACTTGATCATATAATATTGATAAAAATAAAAACATCTCTTCAATCAAATATTAAACACATTTTTTTAATTGAAGTTGGTCTTAAGATAATACAGTGATATCACCTGCAAGTGATAGAAGAAGAACAAGATGACAGTGATATCACTTGTAAAGAGTCTAGTTATAAGAGTGAAGATGACTAAATAATAAATTTGTAAATTAAATAAATCACAAAAAATTAAACAA
>JBBPDI010000025.1:10307464-10320261 GCA_037974545.1 Cucumis variabilis | reverse complement strand
ACCGCGTTTCGAAAACGCTATCAAAAATCAACAATAGCGTTTTTTTGATGCTATCATAACTAATATTTCTTGTAGTGTGATAGATGCCGATAGAACACATATTGATGTTTATCAATGTTTATCACTGTCTATCACTCATAAACTATGAAGTTTTTCTATGTTTGTAAATAGTTTTAGAAGTTTTATCATTTTAAACAATTTTTTAATAATGTACTATTGAGTAAAATGGTTATTCATCTTTGGATTCTTGTTTTTGTTTCTTATGAGAGTTATGCTTATTTTCCTTTTATTTTTTTCTAATGAGTAAAAATGTTAATTTTTAATCCGAAAAATCTAAGATTTTGAATTTTATTCATTTTAAGCTTTCCAAACGACTTAGGATTTTGAAAGTACTCGTGACAGTAAGAAACCAAAAGAAAATATTAAAATTATTTATAATTTATAAAAAATAAAACTTAAATTTTTTTATTAAGAATTTAATGAATTTTTATTATATTTTGTAAATAGTTTAATATTTTACTACTTCTAATTTACAAGTATAATTTTAAAAAAAATGAAAAATGAAACAATTTTCCAACAACTTTAGGAGTTGTTCTCATAACCAATTGGTTTTTTAATTTTTACTTTCTAGTCCTATAAAAAGGATATGTTTGAGGAAATTTATTTTAAATAGCAAAACTTTCAAAAATATTTATAAATATAGTAAATTTTTAATTTTTATCAGCGATATTTAGGTCTATCACATATATAAATAATTTATTTTTTTTTGTTATAATTATAAATATTTTTAACATAACATTCCATGTTTGATATACAAATTTTTTTTTCAATTTTAAAAAGAGGAATCAATTTGACAAAATATATAAAAATAGCAAAATTTCAAATTCTATCGATGATAGACATTGATATTCTTCTATCTGTCATATTGATAAGTAGTAATAAAAGTCTATTAATGTTTATTATTGATAAAATATAAAATCTTATTTATATTGTAAATATTTTAGTTATATTTAAAAATGAAAAGTAAAGAAACTTTAAAGCAAAACAAATCCGTTTTCTAAAAACCTTCCTTTGTTAAAAAAAAAAAAAATCAAATTCTAAGCTACAATTGGGAAATTAATTTATAAAATTAATTTAATAATTTATAATATCATAGCTTTTCTTTCTTTTAATAACACAATTTTATTGAAAGGCCACATCTTAGAAAAAATATCAACAAATATAATTAGTTGACTTGACACACAATCTTAATCTCTTTTATTTTTTATTATTCACACATTCTCAATTCTGAATCTGAATCTTCGATATCTTTGTTCTCAAGAACAAAAGGTTAGTTTAGATTTAAATTTTTTTTGTACTTAAAAGAGCTATTTAATAAATTAATTTAAAATTTGATATTATATTATCATATAATTTTAAAAAGTTAAAAAATAAATACATAATTTTATTAATCCAACCCAAACTTTATATATGCTCTAATTTTATCCTATGATCTATAAACTAGAATTTACATTAAATTTGAAGAGTTGATAACTAAATTAAATATTAAGGACCTAACTAGGATCTATACGAGCTCCATAAAATGAACAAGCTATTGTGTTTTATCCATAAGATGAGGTCTACCTAAATGTTTATGGAAAAGTACCCGTAGGTGAATGGCTATAAATATATCCAAGAAAGAGAGTTTATAAACTCTTTTCTGATGTTATAATGAGCTTCTTATCCTCGCATTACATAGAATAAGAGAGGCTGGTCTTCTTTGGAAGGCTATAAATAAATAGTATTTAACCCTAATATATATGACTAGAAAATGCATTTTAGAGAGGTGCCCACCTCAATTAAAAGTCTAAAGTAGCAGTAGTAAGGAAGATCTAGAGGACTCTATGGCTCTCTTCACCACTTACTAGAAAGGGACAAATAGTTCTTTTTGAAAGAAAATTAAAAATTGTTTTTCTACCACCAAACTTAATTTGATAAAAACATTGTTAGAATATAATTCTTGATGTGGAAGTTTTACTGAGTATATATATTCAACCATAATGGATTGGTCTAGTAATAAATATGAAAACATGACTTTGATAGAAGATTAATAGGTCATGAATTAAATTAAATTAAATTATAATAATAGTTACTAATCAAAATTTTAATTTTGTGTAGATTTTTATAACGATATTTTACAATTTTTATCTTTTAAAAATATAATCAAACTCTGTAGGGACAAGTATGAATAATAATATAATATTTATGTTGAGTTTTGGAAAATTGCATCAAATGACAAAAACATTTAGAAAAAATACCTCATGACACCTATTTTTTACATATTGTGAATATGACAAAATTAGTTATTAGACGGTACTCATAGGGTTATTAGCTTGTAAATTTGCTACTTTTGCAATTTAGAAAAATGTAATAACATGGGCCCTATTATCATAATTTGGTTTTTGCTATTTTAGCAAGGGACCCTTTGACTTTTTGTCATAAAATATTAGAAATGATCATAAAAGTTTAAGAACGTGATCATATATTTCACACTATAAAAGAACCTATGCCTTCGATTTCACATTATCACAGTTAGATATACATTAAAGCTTAAGGTGTGTTAAGTTGATCCTTATTGGATTCTCTAGTTTGAGAATGGACTAAAAGATGTCAGTATTATGATGTTGGAATATTACATTGAATTAGTTATTGTCGCTGTTGAATGAAAAAAATTTTATGCAATAAGACCAAGCTATGCGATAGAGCTATGTTTTAAACGCGAATTGCAACAACTATCGCTACAAACAATCAAGTACCCAAAGGCAACACTTAATATGCACCTAAGATGTGCATATTTTCCTTGTATTTAGAATTATCTTTATTGGATTTGATGTGTTTGCTAGTGGTTTTGAAGGAGTTATCATGAAAATAAGTCTTGGAAGCCAAAAGAACCAAATCAATTGAGCCGATACCAGTTTAAAATATGAAGAAAAAGAAGAATATTGGAAAATAGGACAACACCATGCATAACGCGGCGATGCTATCCTTGACACTTCAGACCCGAGAGTTGTGCATATGGATATTAGCTCTATGATGTGGTAAAAAGACCAAAGCAAAGTTTCACTCTAGAGAGCACAACTCTGTGCTTCGACAAAAAAAGGCTGAACCACAATGGCAAGGTTTTTCTAAAGTGAATTTTTTGCATTTTTAGTAAGTTCTTGGTGGTCAAGTTTTGTTTCTCTATATATTTGAAAGCTCTTCAATGTACATGATATCAACTTCTTAAGTGCTTTTGTGAGGCCCTGATCCAACAAAAGGAAGTTCCGCTGAGGAAGATTTGCTGGGAAGTTCTTACGAATAAGTAGGAGACATTCCATGAGAAAGGATGCAAAAAGGAAAAGGCGATGTGAAGTGGTGTGCTTAAATCAAAGTTTTGTTGCGAGAAGGAAAGCGACGCGATAAGAATAGTTGGCGAGAAAGAAGCATGCATTAAATGCTAAGAGTTAGGCGTTTAGCGTGGGATTGCGAGAAGAAGTACCTACGCCTAAGAAACTATGGCGATGAAGTAAGTCTCTTGTCAAGATGACTTGACCACTAGTTGAAGGAGTAAATGTCTATTGTTTTCTGATAAGATGAGAAGGTCAAGCGATTAAAGAGTTTGGCTTCCCAAGGAGATAAGGTGTGTCTTTCAAGAGAATATCCAATCGCCACTAACGTTTGGCCTACATGTTGAGTTTAGATTGGCTGCATGGCACGACAAAACAGTAAGGAGACACATGTAAAGCACGGAAGTGACCCTTGGATGTAAGAGGTCACTATAAATAGGACCAAATGCCAAAATGAAGTTTTGATCGAAAGTGTTGGAATTCTCAAACAAAAATGACTTAGGAAATTTTTGAATGTTGTACGGTTGGTTGAGAGAATCACTAGGAGAGATGAGAAATCCAAAAGTAGAGAAGGAAGAAGTTGAGGCTAAGTATTTTCGTGAGTGATCCTCTTAATGATCAAATGTTGCAAGTGACGGAAACAAGATTTCAAAACATGATTTCTATGTTGATATTATGGTTAAATGTTTCTGTGCTTGAATACGATTTATGAATAAATGTTGTTTTTGGAGTAAGCTTTTATAGCATAATATTTGCGAATCATTTATCAAATGATGACATGTTTTACAAATGATTTTTCTAAATAGTCAATGGGTTGTAAGCTAGCTTGTTATAGGAAAGATGTGTTCTAGTTGTTGATTATGGAAAAGATGTGCTCTCTTTGACTATTCCTTCAAAACGATGATTCCAGCTCCTTAAAGCCGATTTCAATCCATAAATGGAGCATTGAAGTTTGCACACTTTACTAGCATTCTTTGAATCGATAAAACCCTCAGATTATGTCATATACAAATCTTCTATGAGATTTTTGTTAAGAAATTGTTGTTTTGACATTCATTTACCATATTACATAATCATAGTATGCAACAATGGCAAGAAGAAATCTAATAGACTTAAGCATCGTGACTGGTGAAAAAGTCTCATCATAGTCCACGCCATGAGTTTGTCGGAATTCTTTCACAATCAAGTGTACTTTCTAAGTGTGCACATTTCCATCCATGTTAGTTTTTTTCTTGGATACTAGTTTTCATCGAATGGTTTTTATACCTTTGAACGCATCAATAAAGGACCATACTTGATTATCATACATGGATTGCATTTCAGACTTCATGGCTTCGAGCCCCTTTTCAGAATCTAAACTTGTCATGGCCTCTTGATATAAAGTGGGTTTATCATCATGAATAATCATCACATCATTATCAGATGTCATGAGAAATCCATATCTTTGAGGTTCATGACTAGATCTAGTAGATCTCCAAATCTTTTGTGTTTCTTATTTTAATTTAGTACCGATTTTGGCTTTTATTCATGCACGATATTCGATTATGAGATTGGTTGAACTTCTTCAAGAATTTCACTCAATTCAACGTTTATTTTTTAGTCTTTAATTGCTTCAAGTTGAACTTTACTCCCACTAGCTCTCTTGGAAATAAATTCTCTTTCCAAGAAAGTGTCATTATGAGCAACAAACATTTTGCTTTCAGAAGGGAGATAAAAGTAATATCCTTTAGTTTTCTTAGGATATCCTACAAATACACACTTGAGATTATTTATGACACATGTTCATGTAATAATCTCAAAAGGGGTCAGTCCAATTCCACTTTAATAAGAAAATATGATCTTAAATTTATGTCTGTACATATATAATCTTTCTATGATTATCAATTGTAACTCATACTAATCTTAATTTATTATTGTTCCAACAATAATAATCGATTAGGAACATTTAGAATATAATAACATACTCATGGATATTATTGTACAATAACATGCAATTGAATAATAATGAGAATAATAACTTTTATTAAATAATTAAACAATATAATAAACCAATTATCCATAAAATTATTATAGAGCACAATAAAAAAACCAACAGTTTAGGCCCAATATGTTCATTCTTAAGGAGCTTGTTCACTTGTTCTTGAAGAACCACATATTCTCTTGGGCTCATTCTATAGTTTCGTAGAGTTAGTACAATTGAATCTGTGATGAGGTCAATATTATGTTGAATAACCCTTAATGTTGGTAAGTTGGTGGGAGTCTCTAAAACTTGATGAAATTCCTCTAGTAATTTTTTGATATCTTTATTTTCTAGCTTCTTGCAAGAAATTAGTGGATACTTGATCTTTCACTATCAACGACCATACTTCTTTGTCTTCTTTCTCAATGAGTCATCTACTTTCTTAGACACAGTTGCTTTTCTTTATTTTTTACTCTTGGAATCCACATCTGTCAAGCTCGTCGAAGGTAGTAGCTTTACTTTTTGCCCCATCCAAGTGAATTCATATGTATTCTCCCTCCCTCTATGTATGGCTTGTAAGTCTTATTGCCAAGGTCAACCGAATGAAATATGGCAAACATCCATGTCAAGCACATCAAAAATAATTTAATCTTTATAGAAATTATCAATAGAGAGAGGGATCGTGCAAGCTGAACTTATATGTGCTTTGTTTCTTTTCTTGATCCAAATAACTTTGCAAGGGTGTAGATATGGATCTAGTTTTAGGTTGATTGCTTGCACAAGCTTTGAAGAAACAATATTTTTGCTACTCTCGCTATCAATTATGATGTTACAAACTTTGTTGTTAATTCTATAATAGGTTCGAAATAATGAATGTCTTCATGGATGAGTTTCAGTTTTTGGTGTAAGTAGGATTCTTTGAACCACGCACGAAAGTTTTTCCCTCTTGTCCAGTGAACACTCATTAACTTCTTCATTGGAATTTAGAACCGTCTTGACTTCTTGGCTTTCTTCTTCCTCAACGTAAGCTATCGTCTTCTGTTGAGGGCACTCATTAGACAAACGTTCTTTTTGGTTGCATTAGTAACAAAACCCAAGATTCGATCTTTGATAAGTGTTGTTACCTCCTTTCTTGGTCGTTGTCTTTTAATTTTTTTGAACCTTAATTAGCTTTATATAATTGGTCTTCTTTACTTCTTGATTGGTTGGGGTTTTGTCCATACTATTAAAAAACAAATTAGGGTTAGACGCAGCAAAATTAACATAAAAATTTTCTTTAACCCTTAGAACGTAAACGAATCGTGCATGAACAAATAAATCACAAATAAACATACCTCTATGCTGATGTGACTAATTCTTCAAGTTTGAATTGCTTTTGTTCTAAATAGAATGATCCTTCAAATTCGGATCACCAAAACGCTGCAAAATCACTAGCGTTCTCTGACAGTATCCACACACAAATTGCGAATTCAACTCCTCGAATTTGGGTTTGCTAGAACCTCACAAACTGGGAATTTCGACTTTCTCTATTCTTTCTTTGTATAGAACTAATTTTATATGTTTGCTTGTATTTTGCTTCCCTGTAAAATAAGACGCTTAAGGTTTTATTTAAAGGCTTCCTGGGATTTCCTAATAAGCTTACAATTTTTCAATTGGGCTTATTAATTAATTACATCTCCCAATAAGTTTCCAATTATCCAACTGAACTTATTAATTATATTTCCTAATAGGTTTTTAATTCTCCAATTGAATTTAATAATTATCCAGCCTAAGATAAATTCAACACAGTTCTTTCGTGTATGACCCGTTAGGTTAATTTAATATGACAATGGACTCATAACTCATTTTATGGCCCATAAGTCATAATTGGTCTCTCGCAAGATATTATAACTACTCATATTAAATTAAGTCGGTAATCCAACATAACCTGATGTAATTATTGTTTTAATCATTTTATCATACAATATCTATTGAATATAAGGCATGGACAAAGTCACCTTATCTAATTCAATTACTTTCTTGATCAATAAAAATACTGAAATAATAAATGGTATCAATACCCTTATTAATTCCTTTATAGGGTATTAATGTCATTTATAGCATGGTCATGCATTTCCATAGTCATGCTTAATCGAAGGACCTAGAGATATCTCTTCATAATAAGAGGGATAAATTCCATCTTGTTTAATCATTGTTCACTACATAATTAATAATGTATTCAAGTACAACCTTTATAATTATCCGGTTAAAAGTAAAGTTTGATTGCATCAGAGGATAGATTAATTCTTATGTTTGACACTGTTCGCACAAGATTTCCAGAGGATTTTTATTCGTGGACTTGAACTTGAGTTAATGTTGTATTTGTGTTGAGTTGATGTGATCGATCTCTAGAATTTGATCATCTGATTCTCTCTCGATTGGATGCTTATGCTTGACTTGAAGGAAGCAGAGCACGTAATGTTCTTGAAGTTGAAGTCTTGGAAGAAAGCTTGTATCTTTAAAGGAGCTTCAATCTGCAAGAACGGTCAGCTTCAGGAGTTAGGGAGTCTTCTAGCTTTTAGGAGAATTCTCTCTAGACCTTCTAGAGTAAAAAAATTTCAACATTTACAAATGAGAACTCCTCTATTTATAGAGTTCTCTAATGGGCTTTAAGGGCTTGAGTCTGGTTGGTCCATGGACCAGACCCATGGACTCAACCACATGAATTTGGGTCATATTTAGCATTTAGGCTTAATTAAGCTTATTTTTTGGCTCAATTAAACTTAGCCCGAGTAAATAATATTTAATTAATCTAAGAATTAACTTGATCCAACACTTAGGATGAAAACATGTGGCATTATCAGAATTGGTCCATTTATGTTTTCAATTTTAATTTGGGACACGTGTCAATTTTTTAATTAGTCTCAAATTCAATTATTTATACTTTTCATCATTAATTTAGTAAATAATGTGGCAACTCAGGATTAGTCTAAAAATTTCCTGTTCAATAAATGCCTCCTTTTCGAGATTTATGTACATATAGGTGAATGAATCTCAAAAAAGATAAATTTGAAGTCAAAATACCATAATTTTTTTTTTTGCTCAATTCAACATATCAAATTAATCAAACTATGAATTTAGTATATGAGTTTGATTTAAATTTGAAATAAGAGTTGGAATAAGTTCAAGGTTTTATCCGCAATTTAATTTGATTTGAGGATAAAAATTTTAATTTGAGTTTTTAAAAACAAAATAAAATGTGGAATAAAATCAAAATTTTGATTTGAAATAAGGATGAGGTTTCTACCATACCTTAATTTGTCTTGAGGATGCACAAGAATTTGGATGATCAATTTTAATTTGAGATAAAAAGGAGGGCTTCACTTTTGAGATAAAATTGGATTTATGGCTTCGATTTAAATTTGAGATAAAAAGAAGGTCATATATGCAAGTTAATTTAACTTGGATTTTGAACCTAAATTTTAATTTTAAAATTGGGAATAAGATCTAAATTTATTTTTAATTTTGAAATATTTAAATATCTTAATTATTTCAAAAATTAAATTCGAGTATTATCCCAAAAATGAAATAATTTAAAATAAAATAAGATAATTGGATTATCTTTTCTTTATTATTAAAAAAAATTAAATATCATTCCTATTCCTCTTAGGAATTGAATTTTTTAAAAAAAAATGATTAAATATCATTTTTAATTCTTTTAGGAATTGGATTTGTTGGCTATATAAATAGTCTCACGTCTTAATCATTCATTATTCATCCAGCAAAATAAATGTATGGAAAACTTCTCTTCTCCCTTTTTCTCTTCCTTTTTTTTTCCTTCTTCTTCTTCTTTTTTTTTTTTTTGTTGTTTCTTTTTTTATTCTTCCCTCTTTTTTTTTTTTTTTTTGCAAAAGCTAAAGGTAAGAACTTTTTCTTCCTCTTCTTCCTTCCCTTTCTTTTTTTTTTTTTTTTTTTGCAATCATTTGCAAGGATGACTCTGTCGTTAGCGATCCAACTTCTACTAGGGGACAATCAGACATTTTTTGTCCGATCCACCTCCCTAATAGGAACAATCGGACATCTCGGTTCTGCTTTGCCGTCAGCGATCTAACTTCTACTAGAGGATGATCGGGTTTTTGCCGTCAGATCCACCTCCCTAGTAGGAGCGATCGGACATCTCGGTTCTGCTTTGCCATCAACGATCTAACTTCTACTAGGGAACAATAGGGCTTTTGCCATCAAATCCACCTCCCTAATAGGAACGATTGTTGATCTTGATTCTGCTTCGTTGTAAGTGCTTCAACTTCTACTAATAGACGATCAAGCTTTTGTTATCAAATCCACCTTTTTAGTAGGAGTGATCAGGCATTTTGGTTATGCTTTGTCGTTAGCGATCCAACTTCTACTAGACAACAATCGGGCTTTTGTCATCAGATCCACCTCCCTAGTAGAAACGATCGAGCTTCTTTATTCTGCTTCTCTTTTTTTTTCTTCTTTTTTCTCCTTTTTTTTCATTTTTATTTTCTTTCTTTTATTCTTATTCTTATTTTTATTTTCTTTCTTTTTTTTCATTTTTTCCTTTTCTCTTCTTTTCGTTTTTTTCTTTTTTTTTTCCTTTTCTTTTCTTTCTTTTTTGTTTTCCTTTTCTTTCTTTCATTTTTTATTTTCTTTTATTTTTCTTTTTCTTTTCTTTTTTTTTCATTTTTTCTTTGTCTTTCTTTGTCTTTTTTCTTTTTCTCTTTTTTGTTTTGTTTTTTTATGTGCGATTGTTGCACATCAGACTTTTTCCAATTTTGCAAAACCTCAATAAGATTGAAGCGTTATCATTCGGTATAAGCTTTAGATAGTTGTGATTTTGAAGAGATCAAACTTGTAGGTTGGCCATGGTTATCTCATCTCTTCGAGTGAAACAACACGAGTCTCAACACTACTACAAAACTGGCAATACTTGACGCTTAAAAACTGTCAAGTATCTGTTTACTTGACACTTTTCAATGTGTCAAGAATAATCGAGATTTACTTGACAGTTTTTAAGCGTCAAGTACAATTATACTTGACAGGTAAAAAGCGTTAAGTATATAAGATTACTTGATGTTTTTTACGCGTCAAGTAATCTAGTGTCAAGAATCAGAGGATTTTTTGATTGATAGTTTTTACGCGTCAAGTAAATATGTACTTGACAGTTTATAAACATCAAGAATTTGTTTATTCTTGACACATTTACATGTCAAGACTTTTTTTTCTTTCAAATGAAAAATTTACAATTTGAAATACCCATATGATTATATTGCACCTATTTTAAAGTCCCACAGTGGCATACAACAAGATCAATTGAACTATTTACATTTCTTGAATCAACTCAAACCTTCAATCAAATAACGAACAAATTGCATATATATATCGTTGAACATATACATATAGTTGGTCATTACAATATACTTACAACATAGAAACATATCGTTCTATTACAAAACGAGTTACGAACATCGTTCTTAATCATAAAACACAAAATATATGTAATAATAAGTGTTATTCACAATTACATAAATCACATCATCCTAAGATCTTGAAGAAATCACATCATCCTAAAATCTTGTTCACAATTGAGTTATTTGTCACCAATGTATTTTTCCTGAGTGAAGTATTCAATGCACAACTCCTCCACAAGATCATGTTGTTTGCCTAAGCCTTGTTGACCTGCCAAATATATAAGCTTATGGTTGTGTAGGGTATTTTCCCTGAAAATACAATGCAAGTGTTAGCAAAAATCATACTTTCAAAGTCTACCCTTAGATGCTTTACACTTACGTCAGCCCATAAGTGTCATAATCCAGTCCAAGAATAAAAATGAACTGAAACAAAAATGTAGAAAGAAGAATGAGAAACCAACAACTAACAACCACAAATACTTTACTATTGAAGGAGGCAAAGGGAAGAAAAGAAAGAAGAGGAAAAAAAAGAGTAAATGACCATAGACATAATACAAAAAAGAGTAAATGACCAGATTCATAATACAAAAAATTATATTTTTACCAGACAAGAGAATTGAATACATCCTCCAAAGTTGTAGTGGTCCGAGGCAAGAAATCATCCTTATACATCATAGCAATGCACATTGACCTTAATCATTTAATGCCAAGAGCAAATAATAAATGGAGATTTATTGCTATTGAGAGAATAAGCTCGAGTCTGAAAAAATAATTAACAAAATTACACTATTATATCTTAAGTCTGCAGAGTGAAGAAGTAAAACAAAACACGAGAAGGCATTATGTTGCTTCCTACACCAGATTGTAATGTTGTGCCATTAATAACAAATAACATTGTTCTTGTAAAAATCAAGAAAGTTATGTTGGTTAGTCTCATAAATCATTTCCAATATGACATTGTTCTTGTAAAAAACAAAAAAGTTATGTTGATTAGTCTTAGAAAGCATTTCCAATATAACATTGTTCTAGTAAAAAAAAAAAGTTATGTTGGTTAGTCTCAGAATGCATTTTCAATATTGATGCATTTCCATTATAAACTATATAGTATATTTTCACTATGATGAAAACTTTGAATATGATATGCTACAGAGTACAGAATTCACGGATACAATCCCTTATATACAAAGTATCCAATATGGTGATAACCAAATTTAACCAGAAACCCTTTGATTCTTTTTTCACCATGAATCTAGTTTACTTCAATTCAATATGAAGCCCACAAATAAAGCAGATTGTGCTTAATCTAACACCTCAAAGAACTTAAACCTATGAGTTATGATCAATCAGAGAAAACAATTTCTTTGCAGCCATATTTGATGACTCTACCTGGAGTACTACAGAACTGATCACATCTGCACATCGCATTGCCAAATTTCGTGACGTACACTGAGGAGGAGCAATAGCTTTGTTGAAT
Source organism: Cucumis variabilis (assembly GCA_037974545.1). Lineage (NCBI taxonomy): Eukaryota > Viridiplantae > Streptophyta > Magnoliopsida > Cucurbitales > Cucurbitaceae > Cucumis > Cucumis variabilis. The sequence goes on along the minus strand of JBBPDI010000025.1, from coordinate 10,308,054 downwards.
ATAAATCATCATTTGCTCATACTCATATTTCATCCCTTTCATCTTTCTCATGTCTCAATCACAAACAAACCTAACTCTAGAAAAATGTAAGTACAGGTAATCCATAAAATCAATTTCTAAATTGAATAAAATTCCATTCACAAATCTTGAAAATACAGCCCTTGTTGCACCTAGAAATAATACATACCTCCGATTCATAGATGATATTAGTAGTGCACCAACTAGCTTTTGAAGGGCCTCCAATTCTGAGCATGTTTTTTATTTAAGAGATACAGAAATCTACTTTTGTTGATATCTCTGAATCTACAAACCACCGAATTGGGACACCACCCGTCAGAGAACTTCTTATCCTCTGGGATGAGATTGGTTTGTGAGAACCAATAGGAATGGGAAAAGGTATAGATAATTTTATAGAAACTCTTTTTTTTTCCAGAAAGAAAAAAAGTCTTGACTTTTTTTTCTTAATCAATTCGTTAAAGAAAACTGTTTTCTTCCAGATATTTATAATTCTCTTTCTTTTTATCAAATCTACTAATTAATTAACAATTAATTAATTAGTTAATAATTAATTAAATCATATTTAATTAATA
>JBBPDI010000025.1:10290342-10302157 GCA_037974545.1 Cucumis variabilis | reverse complement strand
TCTTGTGAAGCTTTAAATTAGTTGATAATATGCAAATTAGCTTATTAATTCTCGATCTTTGGTGACAAAAAAAAAAACTAAATAATGATTTCTAATTTCTTTTCCAAATTTCTAAAAGTTAATTAGCACAAGTTTCTGTTCTTGTGGTTTACATTTCCTAAATTTCCATCTAAAGTAACTCATTAAACTAAACTTATAATCATTCAACAAATTCTACTATTCATCCAATACAAATGGTATAACACCTCATTTAGTAACCACTTTGTTTTACATTTTTAGTTGTATAAAATTCAACACCTATAGTTACTTCTATCCACTTTAAATTTCTTGATTTGTTTTCAAATATCAAACCAATTTTTTAAATTAAGAAAATAATTTTTAAAAAATTGCTTTTGTTTTTAGAATTTGACTAAAATTCAAAAATAAAAAACAAAATAGTTATCAAATGAGGTTTAATTTTCTTTTAGAAATTTTCAATTTACACTCCTCACTTAGGGTTGTATCAATTTAAATCTTGAACTTTTGTAGAGCATATCAAATGTCATAATCTCCTATAAATTTAATTTGAAAAATATAGTGCGAAACATAACGTTGTTTCCAAATTAAATTCATTAGAACTACGTTTAAATATCTTTCATGCATCAAATTCTTGCACACATGTAGACATTTTTTAAATGTCAAATTACTGCAATAATGGAATATTAGAATTGTTGCATGAATAATTTTTTTAAAAAATATTAGTTGAGAGTTTAAATTGATTAACTTAAAAAAAATAGAAAAATTAGAGGATTTAAAGGATAAAATATTGTTAGTCTTCTATAATATTTATTCATATTCAATATAATAAATAGTGTAAGTTGAAATCTAAGGATTCGTTTGATTTGATATGTTATAGCGATAGAAGGCTATCAATAATAGAATCTAAAATTTTGATATAACTTATAAATATTTTAATTTATTTTGCTATTTTTAAACATGCTCTGATTAGGTAGAAAGAGTTAACAGTAAAATTAAACATAAAAGAATCATGAAGGAAGAGAGGTTAATTACGATAAAAAAAGGTTTTAACTAAAAAACTCGTGAGTAGGTATTAGTCGGAGATAAAATATAACTGTTTAGAAATATTTCTTTATTAAACGCGAAATATTTCGTGGGAGATAAAATGTAATTTTTTTTTTATAAAATGTGATTTTCTTTAATTTATTTTAGATTCATTAGTAGGGATATAAATTGATTTTTTTAATATAAAAATATATCTTAACTTAACTGGTAATGTAAAAAGATAGGAATAAAAAGAAATACATTGATGTAATTAAGATGGTGTGGTGTAGATGTTTAGTTGTTAACCTGTGATTTTTTTTTTTTTAAATCTTTAAGGTGTAATGCTAAGAAAAAATGGCTAAAAAAGTTTATTCAATTATTTAAACCTCAGATTTAACATAATATATGATCAGCATCTTTAGATGAAAGAAAAATTAAATGTTTCTTCCAGTAGATAGTTTAGATATAAGTAGATTATAAAGGAAAATGAGATAGTTTAGATATAAGTAGATTATATAGGAAAATGAGATAGTTTAGATATAAGTAGATTATATAGGAAAATGATTTTTTTTTAAAAAAAAAAAATTGTTCCCTGCTAAATCTGTTTTTTTTTTTCATCTAATAACTAAAAATCGTTTCCAACTTGAATAACTAAAAATTTATTTTATTTTTTCTAAAAAAAATTCCTACAAAATCCGTTAACATTTTTAGAAAAAATTTATATAAACCTAAATATTTTTAAATATATTATTTTATTTATAAAAAAAATTCTTCTCAACGTCAATATTTAAAAATATATTTAAAAATAATAATAAATGTTGTTTAATCTAAACGTGAATATATCAAAATGTATGGATTCTTTTTCCAAAAAATTGTTCCTTACTTAAATTTATTGAAATAAGTTATTTTTAATTTAATTGTGAATATAGCCAAATTTATTTTTTAAAATTTTTTGTTTCCATGAAAAACAATTTAAATGTGAATATATGAAATTCTATTATTTAAAAAAATCAATTTAATTAAAATCATCAAATTCCCAGCCGCTCAATATGATTAATCAAAGCTTGAATCAAGCAACCAATAGAAAACAAACATATTCCAACAATTCAACATGAAATTCATGCTCTAATACCACTTGTTGGCATAAATACTTTAGATCTATACAATAGATTTAACCCAAGATCATTCATGCTAAATTGTCAAGAATAAGTTACATACTAGATTTCATTGATGATGGCTATAAAATGGCTCTTGTCTAATGGCTATAAAATGACTGTTGTCTTCCTTAATCAAAACCCTGAATGTCCTTAGTGGGATCTTTCTCTTGATGGGATACAAGAAAGATTGAGAGCTTATTGTTTTGGTATATTGAGGACCATAGCCCTAAGTCTCTTTATAAACTAATTTAGTTAGGATCCCCAATAAATCCTAATCAATCCAGGAATAGGCTTATACCCATTTAATTCATACACAATTAGGAATCTTGGGACTTAATTAAATATATATATATAATAAATCTAATTTAATCAAATAATTCAATGTGATAAATTATTAGTTTACATACATAGCTCACACTTTAATTAGACGTATTATTTAAACATGTCTAACACTTGAATCAATTTCTACGTTAAGACTCATCATCTCACATTTAGACTACTGTGATATCTTTTCATCAACAGCATTTGAGATATTCTGATTCATTCTTTGTTGCTTAGGTAGCTAAGCAAAATACATGTCTTTTATACATTGGCCAACTTCACTCCACCATGGAGTCATTTTCTACATTCCTACCTTTACTCCTTATGTGCACATAATTGTTAGTTCATTGATAGTAAGTAAATTAATGGTTTGAACACCATTTCACAATCATTTGAAACGCATAAAGCATACTTTAAACATAACATAAACTTTTCATTTGAAATCTCTTTGGAAACATTTGAGTATAAATTATCATTTTAAACTCAGTTGCCTTAATCATAAATAAGGCGACTAATCATAAATCTTAGTTGCCTTAATCCTTTAATCATAAATAAACTGAAACTTCAAAGAAAACCTTTATTCATAAATAAACTATTTTAAGAAGAAAACACTCACAACATTTGGGGGCGTTTGGCCCTCAGATTATGAAGGAGTGGAGTGGATTATTTTAGCCAACTCTATGTTTGTCCCGGGGATTATCATAATCATAAGATTAGAATTGTAACTATTCTACTTTTCCCTTATATCTCATTTGGCAGTATCCTCACTCCCTCTTTCACTATTCCTCACTCCCCCTTTTCACTATTCCTAACTTCCTCAAGCATAAATTATAATATTTTAGACTATAATAACCTGCACTTCAAACACAAACTATAATAACTCACAGACTATTATAACTTACAAATTATAATAACCACCCAATGCCCTAAATACAAAATATTTGGGGATTAGTTGCCATAATCCCCAAATACTCCTACACTTGTTCTCGTGTAGTCCTTCAACAACAGTTTCAATGCTTAGTTTTCTTTTCAGTCTTTCAAAGTAACATTCCTTGATAATCTAACTTCTTCCTCCATTTATACAAGTCTAAAAACTGATTAGTCATTTCAGAACTCTTGATAACTCGTCTGCTCCTAGTCTCAGTGGTGCACGTAGAAGCTTAATGTTTAACTTAATCATGCTTAGCTTAAACTTCTACACGTGGCCCATTAAGTAATCTTAGAAAATTTCCAACAAGATTTCCTTCTCTTTATCGCCTAGTTTGTGGAAATTCTTAATTTGTGTTCTTAGGTTTCGTCGCCTAACTCTATCTCATAAAGAACCTCTATCACCTAGCTGCACTTAAATGCTAGAAGTTTTACCATGTTGTCTTGCTTCACCACTAAACATCAGCTTCTCAATGTAACCTTCCATTCAAAACACCTTCTCTTAAACACCTAGTCAAATTTTATCCTTTCTTAGGTACGGGTCTCACAGCTTATTAATATTTATTATTGATAAAATCTAAAATTTTAATATAACATTTTATCAGTTTTTTCATTTACAATAGTTTCCTTTTTAACATATCACTTCCTATACAAATTTTCATTTAAAAAAATTATCTGCGTACGAAAATTAAATTACTCAATTTCCACCCAATCCTATAATTGAGTGATAGATGTTGGATTTTATTTTCTAAAATTCGTACTTTGTAATCATATTCTATTCAATAAAGTCATTATTGAGAAATTGAATACTATAATCTTAAATCCAATAAACTAAGTCCTGAGACTATATTTTAGTAAACCTAAACTTTATGTAGAGACATAAACGTGGATCATGTTCGAGTATATAGCCTAAATAGTCTATAGTATATGAATAAAGGTTGGATGCCTTATTCAGAGAAACTATAGATGCGGTCTGCTTTGTAATTAGTACAAACGAAGTGATCCTGAATCGTTCATGTAGAGACATGAAAGTAGGGGTATCCTATGTAAAGTATTTACATAAGACTGAATCATGAAATAGTCACTTTTACATTATAATGTTGTTTACTGTTTGAAACTGACTATCTCAATTATTGATGACGTAGGTAACTTAATCTTAATCTTGAGCTAACTATGAACTCCTGTTCACTTGAGATTATCCTTAGATTTGCATAGGTGAGGGCAACTCATCAACGTTGGTCCAATAAGCCTCCCATTTTAGGGATAAAACTGAGTGGATAGCTGGGGACATAAGGTGCAAGATGGAATTCACTCCTAACCTCATTAGAGTCAGTAAGGTTGTTCCCTTATGCACTGTATCCAGGCCTAGAACAAGAGGCCCCACCCTCTCATTGGCCCGAGATGGATATGATTTATAGGTTGGACCTTAAACCAATTATTAAGTAGTAGATTAGTTGGACTTAAGGAGCAAGATATAGTCTAGGGGATAAAATGGTAATTTGATCTAGTCGAAGTTACAAACAACCTATGAAGGATTAACTTACTAATCATGATTTTTTCAAATGGACACAAATATATCTATAGTGAGGGGAGTGCAACTATGAGATTTTAGTGGAATGACCCGTTAGTTAATGAATGTTGATTAGCTAGGTCTAAAATAGTTTAGCCAGTTAATCTTGAATCATTGGAGCCCATGTTTTATAGGTCTATTAGGAATGAACTTAGAAAAAAATGATGGAATGAGTTGAATTGTTCGTTTTAGATAAGGAGAGAGAAATCGATAAGTATGTGTGATATAGTCGTCGGTTATCAAATTAGAAATAGAGCTTTATGTTTAAATGGGATTTAAATATTAAAGATATGAATATGGATTCATACTCAGAAGCTCAAAAATGATGGAAATAGTTAAACTTGTAAAACGCTAAATGGTTGACTTTTAACCAAATGACTATTTTGCCCTTTGAACAAAGTTAGTGGAGAAATCCAATATTTTTTTTGGATAATCCCACTAACACTAGTGGGCTAGATGTTGTCTTTTGATGAAGAGAAAGGTCCACTAGAGAAAGTGGACTTTGAGTTGTTGGGCTTTAGTATTGCATAGACATGCATTTTTACATGGAAAATCCTTATAAATAGGGCCTTTCAACTCATTTGATGGGTTGGCTATTAAATTTGGGCTCTCACACCAAATTGAATTTATTTTTCTTCTTTACTTAGAAAAAAATTTTACCAAGCCCATTTCTTTTTCCATCTATTTCTCTCTCCTAATTCTTTCATCCAATAGGTCCCACAACCCAGTTCTGAGTCCAAAGGATAATAGGTATTCTAAAAAATGGAGTCCTTAGTGGTTGTTCGAAAAAAAAATGGAGCTTTGAATGTAAGTATTCTAAAAACCCTATTTTTTCGGTTTAGGATTTTCTCATTAATTAAGCGCAATTAGGGTAGAATTTCGATTCTTTTTCTGCTATGCATGTCTTAGTTCTATCAATAGAAGTTTATTCTAATATAACATTAAAATTGGGTTTTTTTTAAAAAAATATATTACAAATTGATAAAATATTTACACTATATAGAACAATTCTAAAAATGGAAAAAGCCTACGGCCCACAATGAAAAATACAAAAAATGCCTCAATCAACACACGATTAATCGGCCAGACACACATGTTAGTAATCTTCTCCTAATGATCGTGTATTACAGTTGTTATACATAATCATATAGTTCTCTTTTAACGATTGGGGAAAAAACGTCAAATTTAACGATCGTGTTGACCATGACAAACAATCTTGTTGATCATGGAAAACAATCATGGTAACTATCATAAGTGATTGTGTAGTCCAATGTAAATTATCGTTAAAAACTTAAATCTAACAATCGTGTTACCCATGTTAATTGTGTTGACCATATTGAACGATCGTGTTGACCATGACAAACGATCGTGTGAATTAGGGAAAATGATCGTGTTGATTATGGTAAATGATCGTGTAGTCTAATGTAAATGATCGTTAAAAACTTCAAATATAAACAATCATGGTAACTATGATAAGTGTTCATTTAGATTATGTCAACACGATCGTGTAGTTCATTTCAAACGATACGAAAGAACTTCAAATTTAAACGATCATATAGATCGTGGTAAATGATCATTTAGATAATGTCAAAATGATATTTAAACGATCTTGATTTTTTGAATATGAGGAAAATGAAGTAGCCTTAAAGAATCTTACCGAAAATGGTGAAGATGAAATAGAAGATTTAAATAGAAGAATAAATGATTTAAAAATAAAAGAAAAAAATCTAGAAGAAGAGATGAATAAATCTGAAAAAGATAAACAAATTGAAAAGAAGAAAAAGGAAGAGAAGTGAGGAATTATCTGCAATATTTGAGAGAAAATTTGAAATTTATGGAAATATTTGATCGATCGGCTTCATAAGCTTTTGTTTTTTCTGTTACACAAACGTAAATATTTTTTGGTTTTATTACGTTTATGTAGATTGTCCTTGCCTCTATAATTAATTAAGTAATTAAATCTTAATTTTCTAATATCTTAAATGTTTAGGGTGCAGTTCCCACCAACAAATTCGCCCTATCATCATGAACAAAAATTAAAAAAAAAGGTCAAACATTTAACCCTTCTTTTAGCTAACTAATATCTATTTATCTATCTATCTATCTATCTATCTATCTATCTATATATATATATTATGAGTTGAGTTTAATTAATGATTCAATTAAATCATCTAAATTTTGTTAGAGAGCTCGAGATGACACTCTAACACATTGCATTGTTAGAGAGTACTCATCACCGCAACTTTTTATACACATTGAGGTAACATAATTTATAATTTATAAAGTTTGTATTTATAAAGAAAAATAATAAACACTAAGGGGGCGTTTGGGAGAAGGGTTGGGTTATGATAAAACTGGTGTTATAATAAAACTAGTGTTATGATAATTGGTGTTTGAAGGAAGGGTTTATGAAGGTAATATTATGATAAGATGTGTTTGGGAGAATGACTATGTGGGTAGGGTTATGATGGTGTTATGATAAAATGTGTTTGGGGAAAAGATTGAGTGATGTTGTCAATTTTTTTTTTTAAATTCAAATTCTAAATTTAATATTTTATTTTATTTTCAACACTTAGCTTAGAATTTTAAAAAACATCAATTTGGAAAAAAAAAAGAATTTCTAAGAATGACCCTTTAATTAAGAAGTAATTTTAATAAATACACTCACAATCAAACTTATTAAACAATCAAACTCTCATATCAATTAAAAATTTTAATTTGAGCTAATAATCCAAACTTATTTATGTATTTAATTTTTTGTAGGCAAAGTTTATTCACTCAACTATATTGATAAAATAATTTTTATATATTAATTAATCTAAGAGATAAATAAAATGTGGAATATTCATAAAACTGCAAATTGGGTTTGAATTTTTTACTCACAAATCGCAATTGAATCTTTTTATTTCTCACCATTCTTTCAAATTAAATATCAATAACAAACATAATTATTAATTATAAGTTATAATTAAGGTTTCCTACTCCTATATATCCTATATACCCATAAAGAAAATTAGTTATACATTCATCCATTATACTAAAAATACCAAAAAAAAATTCAACACATCATGAATCTTCAAATTTTCATAATGTCAATAAAATCTCATTCCAAAACAGGACTCCAAACACACACCATCTACCATCTCTCTCACTCTTTGTCTTCTAAAAAAAATGGTTTCTAATTCACAAACAAATTTACCAAGAAAATTCCATTTAACCCTAAATGGTTGAGCTGAACAGGGAGGAGGGATGAGAGAAAAAAAGTAAACAGAAATTTACAGAGAGGGAAAAGAAGAAGAGGAGAGGAAGAGGAAAACGAAGAGGAGAAATGTAAAGAAGAAAACAAAGAGGGGAAAGGGAAAGAAGAAAACACAGAGGGAAAGGGAAAGAAGAAAACAAAAGAAGAAAACGGAGAGGGGAAAGGGAAAGAAGAAAACACAGAGGGAAAGGGAAAGAAAAAAACTAGGAGAAGAAAGGAAAGAAGAAAACAAAAGAAGAAAACGGAGAGGGGAAAGGGAAAGAAGAAAACACAGAGGGAAAGGGAAAGAAGAAAACTAGGAGAAGAAAGGGAAAAAAATGCAGAGAAGAGTGGGAAAGAAGAAAAGGAAACGAAGAGAGGAAGGAAAAAGAGCAAGTGAAGGGAAGGGTAAAGAAAATACAGAGAAGAATGGGAAAGAAGAAAAGGAAACAAAGAGAGGAAGGGAAAAGAGGAAGTGAAGGGAAGGGTAAAGAAAATACAGAGAAGAATGGGAAAGAAGAAAACGTAGTGGGGAAGGGAAAAGAGGAAACGAAGAGAGGAAGGGAAGAGAGGAAGAAGACGCCACAAGGATTGAGAGAAAATCAGGGGACTAATACGCGGATTACGGCATAGTGAAGGGAAGGGTAAAGAAAATGCAGAGAAGAATGGGAAAGAAGAAAACGTAACGGGAAAAGGAAAAGAGGAAACGAAGGGAGGAAGGAAAAAGAGAGAAGAAAATGCAGAGAAGAATGGGAAAGAAGAAAACGTAGTGGGGAAGGGAAAAGAGGAAACGAAGAGAGGAAGGGAAGAGAGGAAGAAGAAAATGCAGAGAAGAATGGGAAAGAAGAAAACGTAGTGGGGAAGGGAAAAAAGGAAACGAAGAGAGGAAGGGAAGAGAGGAAGAAGACGCCACAAGGATTGAGAGAAAATCAGGGGACTAATACGCGAATTACGGCATAGTGAAGGGAAAGAAAGAAGAAAAAAGAAAATGCAGAGAAGAATGGGAAAGAAGAAAATGTAGTGGGGAAGGGAAAAGAGGAAACGAAGAGAGGAAGGAAAAAGAGAAAGAAGACGCCACAAGGATTGAGAGAAAATCGGGGGACTAATACGCTGATGGATTACGACATAGTGAAGGGAAGGGTTATGACAGATAGGGAATAAATGTGAAAGAGATTTAGGAGTATTATGGAAACCTTAAGACTAGGGTTTCCATAAATTGGGCCACAAACAAGGGTTATTGTTATTTAACCCTAACCCAATAGTGATAAATGGGGGCCCAAACGCCCCCTAACTTTTAAAAAAATTATCTTAAGTAACAAAACTCTACAAATGTTCATAAGTATAATAAAATATTATAACTATGTTTGTGATAAATTACGATAGACTAATATTTATTTCAAAGAAGATATTAATTTTATCTTGATATATCATGATATATCACAAATAGACTGTGATATTTTGTTATATTTCGTAGATATTTTTATCTATTTTACAATATTTAAAAACAAGTCTCATTTTTAAAATAAAAATATTTGGTTTTTAAGGTCTGTTTCATAATTAATTATCATGTTTTATGTTAAAAAAACAGGTGTGTTTAATGATCATTATTGTTCTCAAAAGTTAAGAAACAACTTCAGTTCTGTTCTATTTTATTTGATTTGGGGGGAGACACACCTATATTTACTTTTAACTTAAAGGTCTTGGATTCAATTTTCAACTTTGATAATTTTATTTATTTATTTTATATTTCTTAACTTATTTTATTTTTTCTTCCTTTATTAATATTTTATATTTATATGTTTAATATTTCTTAATTTTTTTTTATTTCTTTATTAATTTTTCATATTTACGTGTTTAGTATTTCTTAATTTATTATTTTTTCTTACTTTTTTAATCTCTTATATGTAGGTTTAATATTTTTTTTATTTTTTTTATTTTTTTCCTCTCATAAGTTTTCATAATTATATGTTAATTTAATTTTAAATTTTAAATTTTCGATATTTAGATTAATCTATTATTTGATTTTCAAATTTTACATCTAATTTCAAACTTTATTCTCTATTTAGCTATATTTATTTTATATTTATATTTTAAATATTAAGATATTCAATATTTAAATTTATATACTATTTTAATCTTCTAAATTTAAATTGTGATTATGTTTATTTAAATATTTTATAACTTTTAAAGTTCAAATTTCAAATTTTGCCATACCCATATTTAGATGTTATTTAAATTTAAATTTATTAATTTTAGTATCATAAAAATTAGTTAGAATTTTGCATTATATAATTTTTTTTACTAAAATAATCATTTAAGTTATTTTTAATATTTTACGAACTACACATTTACATAATAATACAATTTAGTTGAATTTGAATTATCATCATCTAAGAGAAATGAATTGAATGAGAAATAATGTTACGACATATGATTAATAAAAATGATTGATTATATCTTTTAATGTGAGTGTTTTATAATAATTATTTTTTTTCATACTTTAATGAATTATATATATTTTTTTATTTTTTACCTAATTATATTATATTTAAACTAAAACATTAAGCAAGAAAGTTAGAAAAAAATAATAGAAGAAAAGAGAAACAAGAAATGATGATTACCAAATTTATGTTTTTTTTTTTCAAGAAATAAAAATAGTTATCAAACATATTTTTGTTTCTGGTTTTAAAAAACAGAAATAAGAAACTGATACACTATAAAATGAACTCTAAATTTTAAAAATATGTTTTTTAGTTGTTGAATTTTGTTAGTTACAAGTATTTGTTGCAGAGTTTTCATACTATATTATTTTTCTAGTTTTAAACTTCAAATAAATATTTAAAAGAAAGAAAAATTTCTTGAGAGACCTTGTAAGCTAATCTTTATAAATTAAAGAGGAAAATGCACATACATATTATGAAGAACTCAAAGAAATTAAAAGAATGCAATTTTAATTTCTACGGTAACTAATTCAATTAAGCTAATTCATAGCTTCAATTTTCTAATTATATATAATCAAAATTTCATTATTTTCTCAGGCTTACAAACTCTGTTTAGGGTATAACATTTGAAGAAGTCGGTCTACCAATCGATCCTCATCTTCGCCTCTTTTTTCCCTTGTAATTTTATGTTTTCATCCTCTTCTACTATTTTCTCAATCATTTCATGTGTATTTATTTTAATTAAAGTTACAATATAATATAAGTTAAGTTAACTTGAGCATATAGCTCAAGACTGAGAATTTTGGACTTTTACTACTCGAAGAAGACCAATTAAAAGTATAGATGCTTTATTTTTTGTTTACTACGGTTTAAAGTTCTTATTTGAAGGGTATTTTATATATATGTGTGTGATATAACACAATATCACTCAAGGAGTAGTGATGAAAATTTGAACAACTTTACTCCATTCGAATGAGATACTTTTAAGATTTTATGTATACTACATAAAAAGTATTTTAGAATGAGATAAAAAGGAAAGTAACGTACTTTTTCTAATCAAAGTAGGAAGAATAAAGTTAAGTTGAAATTGTTTAAATACATATTTATTTTAAATAAATAC
>JBBPDI010000025.1:10249660-10272550 GCA_037974545.1 Cucumis variabilis | reverse complement strand
ATCACTTTTACTGATGATTATTCAAGATATGGGTATGTTTATTTAATGCAACATAAGTCTAAAGCACTTGAAAAGTTCAAGGAATACAAGGCAGGAGTTGAAAATGCATTAAGCAAAACTATTAAAACATTTCGATCTGATCGAGGTGGAAAGTATATGGATTTAAAATTGCAAGACTATTTGATGGAATGTGGAATTGTATCTCAACTCTCGGCACTTGGTACACATCAACAGAATGGTGTATCAGAAAGGAAAAATCGAACGTTGTTGGACATGGTTCGGTTTATGATGAGTTACTCTCACTTACCTAATTCATTTTGGGGTTATGCAGTGCAAAATGCAGTCTATATTTTGAATTGTGTTCCATCAAAAAGTGTTTCTGAAACACCTTTGAAATTATGGAATGGTAGTTTACGTCATTTCAAAATATGGGGTTGTCCAGCATATGTGCTTCAGACCAATCCTAAGAAATTGGAATCTCGTTCAAAATTATGTTTATTTGTAGGCTACCCCAAAGGAACTAGAGGTGGTTGCTTTTATGATCTTAAAGATAATAAAGTGTTTGTATCGACAAACGCTATATTTTTAGAAGAGGACCACATGAGGGAGCACAAATCGCATAGTAAGATAGTATTAAATGAACTTTCTAATGAAACTACTGAATCTTCAACAAGAGTTGTTGAAGAACCAAGAGCATTAGCGAGAGTTGTTCATGTTGGTTCATCTACTATGACACATCAACCTCAATTGTTGAGGGAACCTCGACGAAGTGGGAGAGTTACAAACTTATCTATTCGTTATATGAGTTTAACTGAAACCTTAACTGTCATATCTGATGGCAAAATTGAGGATCCATTGACTTTTAAGAAAGCAATGGAGGATGTGGATAAAGATGAATGGATGAAAGCTATGAATCTTGAATTGGAGTCTATGTACTTCAATTCAGTATGGGATCTTATAGATCAACCTGAAAGGGTAAAACCTATAGGTTGCAAATGGATTTACAAGAGAAAAAGGGGTGCAGATGGTAAGGTGCAAACTTTTAAACCTGTACTCCCCTCATCCTCTTTGAGTCGCTCAAACCTGTACTACTATCGCTTGTTCAACTAGGTCGTGTGATGTCTTCTTGCAACATGTTAATCCCATGTTCGAACATAAAATGAAATTCCATATCATTCAGATTTGGATATGGATACTTCTCGTATCCGCTAGGCACGTTGGAACCAATGTCTGCAAAGGTCTCTACACGTCCTTTCGTTGCTATGTCTTTCTTGAACACATACGACAGTTCCTCGTGATAGGGGAACGACCTGTTCAGGAGTCTCTTTGCTGCTAGATGGGTCTGCATAATAAAAAAAACTAAGCATGTGTTCGTTACTGCATTGCATTTACTAAAAATCAATATTTATGTCACATTTAAAACATTTACATAACCTAACCCAGTTGTCAAACAATTCCTTTTCAGTAATTATACACTTCTCATCATCATTCCATCCAAACCCACTGCATGCAGGACTTCACATTTTGGCTATTCTTGGAATGCTCACTTCAACGTCTTGATATGATAGTCGATGACAGTAGTAACATGGATATTGCAGTGCGACAACTTCATGACCATCATCCAAACCAACTGTGCCAAGTAACTTGGTCTGAACGTCCAATTGTCTAACTTACATCCACCAACAAAGACCAGATCCACCAGACACTTTATGAGGGTGGCTTCCTCCCCCTTTGTCCATACATAATTTAGTGCATGTGACAAACTTGCCATTCTGACAATTGAAATGATGAAAAACAAATTACTAACTAAAATATATACAATGGAAATAGGAAGCCCAAATAAAAAAATTTTGCATTATGTATTGCGTGAAATGGATAGTTCTCTACTAATTTTGTTTATGGCGTACATGCAATATATAAGACAACAAAACCGATATGAAAGCACTATAAATTTTAGAAGCACATATTTACAAAACAAGATGTATTGATTACGAAACTGCCATTGATTAAACATCTTTGCTGCTAGCTTATCCCTCCATTGCATCCATTCGTTTGAGTTCTCAATATAATGAATGTCGTCACCTCTTATAGTCGCATATGTTAAGTCTCCCTCGTCCATTTCGTCCAAAACATCAATATTCTTCATCTCTTGATTTATGAGATTGTGTAACAGGCAACAGACCAAAATCGTACGACACTAAACCTGCACAGGATAGTAAGACTTGTCGCGTAGTATGTCCAGCGATTCTTCAACACACCAAATGCTCATTTAATAACATTATGTATCGAGAAATTTTTCGTGTTGAAGTACTCTTCTACATTAGTTGGTGAATTACTAGATCCACACCACTCTTACAAGTGGTATATTTATCCTCTGTATGGAGCAAGAAATCCTTCCGTGTGTTAGGGTATCCCGCATCGCATAGATAGTAAAATCCTGTCATGATACCGACCTTACATAAAGATAGTTCCATATGCAAATCCATTAGCATCGATGTTGCAGGAGTGCAAACACCACTTAACCTTTAGAACTTGCAATCCCTTGGGTTGTGAAATAGCAACGCAAAGTATGCAGGAATTGGTTGTCGATCCATCCCAACCAACCAACACGAATATGATGTCGCCTTTCGTGTGACAGACACTATGCACATTTGTGGCAACTTCATCTTACATGTTTTGTACCTAGAACGATGGGACAGAAACACGTTCACCTTTATGTAAGTCTCGTTCAATGTTTCAAGACAATTCTGCATAATTGAACAAACTGCAGATAAGTACTAGGATCTCGGGCTACCTTATCAGTATGAATTACAAGACTAGTCAAACCTCAAAGCACCTCCATTCTAGTACTTTGGAGACAAACGAGGTCAGAGACGTGTATCATATAGAAGTAGGCAAGTTGTCTAATTTGATGCCTAGTGTCGTACGGTATATGTGTCACTCGTTTATTATCGTTCATCAGTGTCTCAAAAATCAGCAGTAACTAACGTTGAGAGACTGTGAAAAGCAGTTAATATTGTGCGAATGTTTTCTTACCCCATTTGAGGGTAGCGACTATGAACCCGATGATCTACTTTTTTAACTAAAATGGTATTACACCTACAATGCATGCGTTAGAACATCACACCTTTTTTAACTTGTAAATTGTAGTTAAGTAAAACAAACTTATGCGATTGAACAATCCACTCTTTTTTAACTAAAAGCAGACATTCGTACTCGTTATGCAACAAAAGACGATCAAGTACCATTTTTTTCCTTGAAATGATTTTATAATGTGTATGGGAAACTGAACAATAATTTTTGTTTAAATTATTTGTCTACTATTTCAAAAGGGTATGTAATGTGCGTGACCAAAATGGTTTTCCAAATTCATGGTGTTGAGTTTCAAAAGAGTTGCTAATACGGGAAAAGGTAGTTGTCCATTTTTTAAAATGCCTTAGCATGTGGTTTAAAGTGATTCATATTGTTTGTGAAAACGAATCCTTTTATTCAAAATTAATGGTCCAATGTATTTTGATTCCATACAAAAATAGTGTGAGTTCCTACGTTTTTTGAAATACGAAGTCACCCTTACATGTTTTATGAAATACCCGAGCACATTATGGTTACAATCTAGCAATGAACATTTTATTTGAAATTTAATGTTTGCAGACTTGAACAAAAAATAAGAAAACTATGGGAACGAATTATAGAGTTCATAGAATAAAGTATAATAAAGTAATATGTAAGCGGAAAAACCATAGAATCATGGAAGACGAAAATCACAAAAGTAATTACGAACGAAGAAGGGCTAATAATGTTCGAAATACATTATAGTTTACTGCCTAAAAATGCATACAAAAAAATGCACTACAAAACGCCAATGCCTCGTACCACTCACGACGAAAGTATGGAATTAGGTCTTCTGAAAATAAAATAAGGAAATGAGTTACCGGGCTAGCACAAGTAGCAGTAAAAAGACTATAGGGATAAAATGTAATGATTACATATTGAAAGCTTTGGAGGAATGTCGATGTTCAAATGAAAAAACAACAATCATTAAAATGAATAAGAAAATGTCACCGTTTTATTTTAAAAAATGTTGTGCCTCAGAAGAATTAAATCCATTAAATGTAATGAACTAGATCTAGTTGTGGACACACCATTAAAAAGTATGCATGAAAAGGAGGTGCAACAAAGTATGGGGATGAAAATGCATAGAAACAATCATAGAAAATGAACAACCAATAAAATCTGAATTCGCAAAAAATAGTTTAGTATGAAATGCTAGTGGATACAACTATGTATAGGATGGTATATCATTGCATAAAGAAAGAAAGTCATGGCCCATACTATGCCTTAAACAAAACACATAACTGAAAGCAAGGGCAGCCACACACATGATTGGTAACATGGATATGGACAAGAAACATACAAGGATGGATGAAATTTGAAAAAAGAAAGCAAAAGTAACTTACCTACCAAAACAAGAAGAAACAAAGAAGGAAGCAAGACGAGAAGGAGGAAAACAGCACACAATAAAACAAAGCAAATGAAGAGGTATATATAGAGGGTAGAATGTCAATCAATTATGCCTTTATTGACCCCAAAATAAAAAAAAATAAAAAAAGAGAATCTCTGCAAATGACAGATATGTACATAAAAGTGGGAAGATAGTCCAAACCTACACATTATGGACAAAGAAAATTTATGAATAAACAAATGCATAAGCAAAGGCAAAACAAAAGGATTGAACAAAGATATTGTAGTGTTGTGGATGGATGAGAGTTGATTGCAAATAAAAAGAACAGACTTCACAACAAACCAAATATAGTATTCATCTTTATTGCAAATAAATTAAAACTGTAAATAAGGAATACTCAAATGGCAAAAGAAAACATGGCAACATAAGAGAGGCACCGATTACAAAAAAAAAATCTCCAAAAATGCAATACGAAGAATGTTAAAAAGAATAAAAATATTTAAAATTGAAACAATTACAAAAAAATATAATTATAGTTTCTAACTGAGATGCCCTAATATGCACATATATGGAAGCAAATTGAAGTAACAAACAAAACTAATCAGAAATAAAAATTCACACAAGTTCCAAGACAATCCTCATCATCAGCTTTGAAAAAACTCGAGTTTGAACTGCTTATCTCCAACCCTACCTTGATTGAACATCTCATATGCATAAAATGATAGTAAGAATAGTTTAGCAAGTATCCAAATCAGTGCAAAAAGAAGTTCGATTGAAAATTGGGAGTTCGAGCGACAAGGAGAAGTGGAAGGGGAAAACTGATTCGAAATTGCATGTTCACCAAGATGAGTGGTGAACATACAAGCGTTTAAGTTTCAGAGGTAAAATCTAAACCAAGTCGTTCAATGAAATCAAAAGGGAAAACCAACTTGTTTTGGAGGCAACGCGGTGAGCAAAGTCTTCAATGAAATGTTGAAGGATGGAGAGTAGGAGAGAAATAAATATTACAGCAAGAAGGGTTTTTTTTCCCACAAGAAAACAAAGGCCAAAGAACAACTGGAAGAGGTTGAAGATGAGTTGAGGGAAAAAAAGAGATTTCTTTTTCTCGGCCATTAAACCCAAAACAACGTGGTTGAAGATGATTCAAGGGACGATGGGATGATTTCGTATAAAAATCAGGAAAGGATGAAACGGGTTGAGGAAAGGATGAAGTGGGTGTTGAGGAGAGGTTGAAGATGAGTTGATAAGGGATGAAGACAAGTTGAGAGGAAAAATACCGTACGAAGTCGTGAAGGGTTGAGAAGGGAATACGGTAGATTAAGGGGTAAAAATGGAAGAATGGAAACCCTAAAACTAGGGTTTCCATAACATGGGCCCCAAACGTGGGTTAGGGTTATTATAACCCAAACCCAGAGTGATTATATGGGGCCCAAACATACCCTTAAATCTTATTTAAATATCATTTCATTCTCGATTTATAATCGTTAATTATATTAAATATTATTAACAATTTATTCTCTAAACCAATTCGAACGATTCAAAATTTTCAATCACACTATTCTAAAAGTTCAATTTCTTGATGAGCTAGTGGCAGGACCTAATAGACCTATAAATCATGAACTCCAACGACTCAACATTAATTGGCTAAACTCTTTAACCTAGCTAACCGCATTTGTTAACTAACGAGATTGTCCACTATAGCCCATATCTACACTCTCCTCCCTATAGATGAAAGAGTATATAATCTTACAACAGAAACAATTTAATAAAAAATCATCATAACTACATCAATTTGATGAATTTATGTTATAACTCAAGCTCAAAAATAGTATTTGAAACACATACTTTATATAGCTCAAATTCACCTTGGATTGTTGTTGATGATCACGAATTCTCCAAGGACTACCATCAAGATCATCTTCACTATCCTTTATATTTATAATTAGAACTTGATAAATTTATGATCAATTTCATAGAGTTGTAGAGTTAGAAAGTTATGAACCTAACTGAATTTTCAAAAAATTTCACAAAATACATCATACCTTTAACTTTCAACTAAGCTTCATGTATATCTAACCAAATTTCAAATATTACATAATAATTTGACACTTAGCAACATGAATAAAGTGAGATTAATGAAGTTTTGAGAGATTAGCAACTTATCAAGCTAGAAGCTTAATCATCATTCAACTTATTGTTGGAAATCTCCACTAATTTATTCAACTAATTTAATTGATTTTCAAAATCCAAAATTTCAACATTTTGTTCAATTTAAATAATTTCACTATTAATTAATTTAATTAACTAATATACAATTATGTAACCAAATAAAATAATAATTAATTAATTATTATTTTTTACCACGATTCCTGATCAATTCAATTAACCAAAAAATTGAATCCATATTCGAATTTCTCGTATTTAAATCTTAGATAAATATCGTTTCTCTCTCTTAATTATATCAATTATTATTACCAACATATTTCAATATCAATTCAAACAATTCAAATTCTTGATCACACTGTTCTAAGTTTAATTCCATGATAAACTAATAGATGAACCTAATGGATCTTTAAATCATTAGCTCCAACGATATGAGATTAACCGACTAAACTTGTGCAACCAAGCTAACCAACATGCTTTAATTAATGGGACTGTCCACTATAGACCGTGTAGCTGCACTCTCCTTCCTGTAGATATATTTGTGTTCATTTAATATAATCAGGATTAGTAAGTCAATCCTTCATAAGTTGTTCGTAATTTTGGTTAGGTCTAAATATCGTTTTACCCCTCAAATTACATCATTGTTCCTTAAGTCCCACCTGATCCTTTAATGAACAATTAGTTTATAGTCCATCCATTAACTGAATCCTTCTTAGGGCTCATTAGAGGTGGAAGAACTCCATGTTCACGACTTGGAATCAGCACTTAAGAGCATGTTTGGTAATGTTCACGTTTCCTGTTTCCTGTTTTTGTTTATAATTTTTTAAGAAATGAATATGTCTAGTAATGTTCCCTGTTTCTTATTCTAAAAATAATTAGAAGTGTTTCTCATTTCATAAGGAAATAGTGGGAACAACAAAAAAAAAAGTTTCTATTCATTCCGTTCCTCGTTTATTTTCTATCGTTTCTCTTCTCCTCTCAACGTTGTCTTCTCTCTCTAGGATTTTGTCTTCTTGATCTCTTCCTCTTCTCCGACATGTCATCTCTCTTCTTTGGCTCTATCTTCTCTTTTCATCAGTGCGTATTCTCTCTTGCTCTTTGTCGGTCGTCTTCTCTCTTTGCCAGTTACAAAGATATGTGTTTCTCTATTCCTCTCTTCTTTGGCCTTATCTCTTTTTTCTCCTCTGAACCCTATCGAATAAATTTTAAAATGAATTAAAACTATATTTTCTTTTCCTATATTTTATCGTTCTTCTACAGTTCCTTCTTTCCTCTTCTTTTCCCTTTCACTTTTCCTTTTTCTCTCTAAAATTTTTCTCTCCTCTCTGCATCTTCACACCCTTTGGCTAAAAGGTGAGCTCTTGCTTAATTCTTTCGGTTTCTTCTCAAATTCTCCATTTAATTCTATGCTTGCTTTTTGTCTTTTTTCTTTTTCTCATTGTCTTCTTTTCTTCTTTTTCTTAATGGGTTCTTTGATTTTTATTTCATGAAATAACATAGAGGTTTTTTGGAGTGGGTGCATTATTAATGGGTTCGATTTATCTTTTGTATTTTATGGATATATTGATGTTGTGATTCTGTGTTTTCTTTGATTCTTTTGGTTTTGTTGTCCCTGGAGCTACAAATAAGAATTTATTTTTGGGAAGAGAATTGTTTTAGACAAATTCTTTTTGGGCGATACAAACATAACCAACCATACTTTCTTTGTCTATTGAATTGTGAATTTAGAAATCTATTACTTTGCCCTTTGTGAAAATGAGATGTTCACTACTGTTGAGAATTCTCTTTGTGTCTGTAGAGCTGAAAAGTTAGTTATGATGATTAGCTTAGAGATTGAGACTATTCATGTTTCATCTTATATGCATGGATATAGCTAGCTTCTTGTTTCTTTTTATGTATTTTAAATTTTATTGGTTAGTAATTTTGTGGTGGAGGTTTGATTATTGAAAACTCAATTGCTATTTTTCAAGTAAATTAGGGGAAGTGACTATAAACAAGTATTGGGGGATAAAGGAAGGGAAATTGCATCATATGACAAAAAAATTAGAAAAAAAGCAGTTCATAGCACCTCTCTTTTACATAGTGCAAATATGATAAGTAATTAGATATATCATAGGGCTATCAAAGGGCTACCAGACGACTATTATAAGGTTATTCGCTTTTAAATTTGCTACTTTGCAATTTAGAAAATGTAGTGACATAGGCTCTATTATCATAAATTTTTTGGCTATTTTTGCAAATGCGTAAAAGGAACTATATTGGAACAAATCATTTCTCATCCCATTAAACTTTTCCTATTTCAGTTCTTATCTGCTTCATATCATCTAACCATTGGATCCAATGACTTTTTTTTATCATTGCTTCTTATATATACATTAGTTGAAGCCAGTTTACCATATGAATTTTGTCTAAGGCTTTAGTTTTATATTCCAATTTCAGGATTCCAAGCTATTTTTCAAACTTTCTACTTTTTTTAAGTTTCTCTGTGTTATGTTTATTGGTTGGTGTACTCTGAACTTTGACAAACTTACTTGGCCTTTGTTTCATTGTGTAGTCTCTTCTGTCTCACATCATTTTCATCCTTCATTATGGTAACGGGTTAAAAGTAGTTATGGTGTGTCAAGCAAAGAGTCAAACATGATTTCCGGCATTGAAACATGAAAATGGAGATCATTAATTCTATCTTGTTGATTCAGAATACTCAAATATGCTATGATTTTTAGCACCATTTCGAGGTCAAAGATATCATTTGCAAAATTTTAAAGAAATGAGACATCGCTTTCAAGGTAGAGAAGAAGTGTTTAACTATAGACATTCTTCACTGCGAAATGTCATTGAATGTTGTGTTAGTGTGCTAATGATTCTATTTCCTATTCTTAAGCAAATACCTCCATAACCGATCAAGACACAAAAATATATATCGATTGCATGTTGCACAATTCACAATTATATTAGATTGAATGATCGTCAGGATGATCTATTCAATGACTTTAACAATGAATCAATGATCATTGAAGATACACATAATTTTTTGGCCAATTTGCATAGTGATACAATTGAATTAGATGTGAGTCAACATCATCTAAGAGAGATGGCCCAAGTGAGAGATGATATTGCTAATCAAATTTGGACACCATTTGAAGTATAGATATGATTTTATGTTTATGTTATTCTTTTTATTTGTATTGGGACTTTTTTGTATTAAATGATATAAACTCTTGATATTGCTTCAACAACGTCTGCGTCAAGAAAGGTGTTTTATTATATTTATTTTGTCTTTTTGTATTTTATTATTATCTTTTTGTTGTTTTCTATTATTTTATTATTATTTATTTACTAAGGCATGACGTAGAAAAATTTGTAGTAAAATGATTAAAATGTATTTTCATTCATTACAAAATGATACATGAAATATGTTCAATACAAAAAAAAAACAAATACATAATTCGAAACCTTACATCAAAAAAAAACTCGAAAGCTAATGCTCTAGTGCAATGTAGGTATGGACACCAAAACTCGAAATCGTTCAATAACTGGGTTACTGATAGTTCCTTCATCAACTATTGGGTTACTGCTAGTTCCTTCATCAACTATTGGGTAACTACTACTCGTTCCTTCATCAAATGTTTGTATACTTATGTTCAAGTTCAGGGGCTCTCTATGATACACCTAGTTTATATAGAAGGAGGTTATTCTAGTGGTTAATAGATGTCCACCTCACACTCTTTAAGGAGTCCCAGTTTGAATTCATACATTTCTTGCATGGACACCTTATTTTTCCATAATTATTTGTGTGATTTTTTGCAATCTCTAAAAACTGAAAAACTTCTTCTCTGTACTCAACAGAAAATCAATCTCTAATTTTCATCCAACTCTTGTCCATCTCAATAAAAGGCCTAACAAATAAATATGTTATATTAGTTTTATACCTATTTCATTTTAGTTAGGCTATTTAACATTTTTAAAAATTCAAATGCAATTTGAAAGTGAAATAATTCAAATGCAATTTGAATGTGAAATTCATATTCAATATCGAATTCGAAAAAGACCCCTCAATCTCAAATTTACTACACTCTAAACTATTGTTCAATATTATTCAAATTTAATCTAAATTCATACATTTTTCTAAATTTTGTATAATTTTCTACAATAAAAATAGTACACATACATACATACATACATACATACATACATATATATATATATATATATATATATATATACATTAACATATACATACATATACATTAGACATTACATATACTACACCTTAAACTATACACATTAAATATACACATAACACATACACATTAAATTATACCTACATATACATATACATAACACATTACATATACATACACCCTAAACATATACACATTAAACATACACATTAAATTATACCTACAAATACATATGCATACACATTAAACTATACCTACATATACACAGAAGTTTACACATTACATATACATACACCCTAAACATACACACATTAAACTATACATACATATACATATACATTACACATTACATATACACACCCTTGTTACAATATTTTGCCAAACGATTATTTTCTTATATTTTAGGAATCTTGGTATATCTTGAGGAGCAAACAATATCTAGAAGATTTTATATATAATTGAATCATGAAGTATATATATATGGGTTTGTCTTCTTTGACGTGGGCATGAAGAAAATAAAATATGTTGATATCATTAAGATCTTTGCTACGCCATTTTATCGTGGTTCTGGAAAGGTATGAAGATATATATATGAAGTAGATTGTTTCACAAGGAGAGTACTGATATATATATATATATATATATATATAAGTGCTATGAGGATTATGAATGAAGATCTAGAAATTGAGGAGTCAATTCATTGATTCAGGAGGAGCCTAAATTCATCTTCAAAGAGATTCATCATCACCGTCAGGGAGAGCTTGCAGTTATGTCTTTAAGTTGTAAAGATAACATAGTTATTGTAGCTTTCATGTTTAAGTTACAAACTTATGAATCTTAATAATAATCCTTATCTGAGCAAGAAAGCTCTCCAGATGTAGGTTGTATTTATCAAACTGGGTTACCAAAATCTTTCTGTGTTATCTACTATTTATCTACTCTAGCTATTTCTGAAACTGATAACTTTAGATATAACTAAAGGCGTTTTTGTTGGATCATAATTCTCTTTCAATTGGTATCAGAGCGGGTTCTGTTTAAAATGGAGATAGCCAGAGAAGGAAGTTTGACTGCTAGACCCTCAATACTCGATGGCAAGAATTATTCATATTGGAAAACACGTATGACACCATTTCTCAGATCTCTTGACACTAAACCCTGGAGAGTTGTTAAAGTAGGTTGGACACCACCTATGGTGATTGTAATCTATTCGAAAGTCTGAAGAAACCTAAACGAATGAAGAAGAGCAAGAGTCAATGGGAAACTTGCAGGCGCTAAATGCCACATATAATGGTGTAGATCTAAATGTGTTTAAATTAATAAACAAGTGTATTACAGCCAAAGACTCCTGTAAGGCTCTCGATGTGGCATTCGAGGGTACCTCCAAAGTAAAAATCTCATATTTGCAGTTGTTAACCTCCAAGCTTATCATTATAAATGATGGAAGAAGAAACTATATTTGAATATAATGCAAGGGTTCTGGAGATAGCAAATGATTCGTTTAACCTTGGTGAAGGAATTCCATAATCTAAAATTGTTAGAAAAGTTTTGCGATCGTTACCCAGAAGATTTGACATGAAAGTAACAGCTATTGAAGAAGCTCGAGATATTACTAAACTATCTCTAGATGAATTGTTTGAGTCTCTTTGTACTTATGAAATTACTCTATCTGATAGCGAAGAAGATAAAGGAAAAAGTATAGCTTTTCAATCTCACATGAGGATGACGCTGGTGAAAAATGTAAGCCGTC
Source organism: Cucumis variabilis (assembly GCA_037974545.1). NCBI lineage: Eukaryota > Viridiplantae > Streptophyta > Magnoliopsida > Cucurbitales > Cucurbitaceae > Cucumis > Cucumis variabilis. The sequence goes on along the minus strand of JBBPDI010000025.1, from coordinate 10,259,997 downwards.
AAATGATTAAGTAAATGAGTCAATTGCAATGTTGACCAAACAGTTCTCGAATGTTATTAGGAAATTTAAAACTTATAATAATTATGGACAAAATAGTCGTGAAAACAATCAATTTAGAAGAAAAGACACCGATCAACAAAATAACAAAGACACAAGAAGTTTTAAATGTAGAGAATGTAGAGGTCATAGACATTATCAAGTTGAGTGTCCAACGTACTTGAGAAGACAAAAGAAAATTTTTTGTGCCATTCTATCTTATGAGGAATTTGATGAACATGAAGAAGAAGAAGAGTACACTAACGCATTTATAAGTTCAATTTCTAAAGATGAGTCTGTATATGAGAATGAAGAACTTGATTATCAACTAAATGGAAATATTTCTTATAATAAATTACAACAGACATGGAAAGAAGACTCATTTGTTCGCACTATTCAAAAAGAAAAGATTCAGGAATTAATGGTGGAGAATGAGAGATTGTTAACAGTCATATCAACTCTAAAGCAAAAATTGAAGAAATCTCAAGCTGAGTATGACCAACTCGAAATCTCTAAAAATGTTGAACTTTGGAACTGAACGCTTAGATCAAATCCTATCTTTAGGAAAAACTTATGTCACTAAGCAAGGACTTGGGTATAATGTTAAAACCATGTTAGAAACACAAAAGAATAAAACCATTTTCGTTCCAACGTAAAAGAAAGTTGAAGGAAGTAATTCAGATTCACGTCCATGGCCAAGAGTTTCAAATAACTTCTTAAAGGTATGGATATGTCATTTTTGTGGAGAACAAGGGCATATTAGACCATTTTGCTTCAAAATGAGAAATTATAACATCTACAATCAAGTAATAATAGACACATCGAGATTGCATAATCTAGGAAAAATGATAAAATACAGGAAGAAAGTCTGGAGAGTTAAGCAGACATCTGAGCAGAGTAATGTAGCATTCACTTCAATTCAAGTACCAACTGGTTCTTTGACAGCGGTTGTTTAAGACATATGACAGATAATTGGTCCTATTTTTCAAACCTCACAGAATGTTCATCAGAATACGTAACTTTTGGTGTTTGAGCAAAAGATAGAATTTTAGCTAAAGGAAGCATAAATGGAAAACATCTACCTCATCTTGATAAGATATGTTGAAGGGCTCACTGCTAATCTTATTAGTATCAGTCAACTATGTGATCAAGGGTAACGTTGGAAAAAAGACTATAGTGTCATTAACGGGGATAACGTTGAGATCATGAGAGGTGTGAGACAGTCTGATAATTGCTATCATTGGTGTTCCAACCAAACTTATATCTGTCACTTGTCAAAAGAGGAACAGACACAACAGTGGCATAAGAAGCTTGGTCATGTGATTCTATAAAACAAGAGGCCAAGCCTTGAAACATGATGCTATATTGGGTTTACCAAATTTGAATATAAATAACAGACTGTTCTGTGAAGAGTGTCAACGAGGAAAACAGATCAGAGTATCTCATAAGTCTGTCGATGAGTGTTATACATCAAGAGTTCTTGAATTACTTCATATGGATCTGATGGGTCCCATGCAAACTGAAAGCCTCGACAGAAAGAAGTATATCTTTGTGTGTGTAGATGATTATTCACGATTCACCTGGATAAGGTTCCTCCAAAACAAATCTGAGACTCCTAGTATATGTATTGTTCTATGAAACAATCTACAACGAGAGCAAGGGGTGAATATTTGGAGAATTGAAAGTGATAATGAAAAGGAGTTTGAGAATGAAGAATTTAATTCCTTCTGTGAAATTGAAGGTATTTGACATGAATACTCAACTCCCTTCACCCCACAATAGAATGAGGTGGTAGAAAGAAATGGCTAGAGTGATGCTTCATGCCAAGAATATCTCATTACAATTCTAGGCTGGGGCTATGCACACAGCCTGTCACATTCACAATAGAATAACAATTAGGACTGGTACGACAACAACACTGTATGAAATATGGAAAGGAAAGAAAACTAATGTTAAGTATTTTCATATTTTTGGCCGTGTATGTTATATACATGCAAATATGGAGTATCACAGAAAATTTGATGCTAAGTCTGATAAGGGACTGTTTTTGGGCTATTCTCCAAATAGTAGAGCATTTCGGGTGTTCAACATTAGAATTCAGCCAGTCTTGGAAACTGTCAATATTGTGGTTAATGATGATGAAAGAATGTCTTCTGAAATTCAGGAGGGTGATGATGATGTACTCTTCTTACATACTGACAAAGTTGCTAACTGGTCAGTACAAGGTGATAGCTAAACATCAGAGAGCCTTGTGTCTCATCCAAGTATTTCTATTGATGACTCTGAAAGTGCTACACCTGTTTCACAATCTGGACCTTCTGCTCATGTGATCAAGAATCATCCTACAACCAATATTATTGGAGATCTTCATAGTGGTATCACCACAAGAAAGAAGGATCGCTTAGATTATGCCAAATTAATTGCAAATCTATGTTATACATCACCCATAGAACCTGTTTCAGTTTTCGAGGCTCTTGTAGATGAGTTCTAGATTAGATCCATGCAAGACGAACTCCTTCAGTTTCAAAGGAATAATGTTTGGTCCTTAGTGCCTAAACCAGAGAATGTTAATGTTATTGGTACTAAATGGATTTTTAAAGACAAGACAGACGAACAAGGGTGTGTCACTCGCAACAAAGCTCGGTTAGTCACTCAAGGTTATACTCAAGTTGAAGGAGTAGATTTTGATGAGACATTTGCTCCAGTAGTCAGACTGGAAGCTATTCGCATGCTGCTTACCATCGCGTGTCTTTAGAAAATCAAGTTGTTCCAGATGGATGTTAAAAGCGCATTACTAAATGGATACTTGTCTGAAGAAGTTTATGTTGCTCAACCTAAGGGCTTTATCGATTATGAGTTTTCTCATCATGTTTACAAACTCGATAAGGCTTTGTATGGTCTTAAACAGGCACCTAGAGCGTGGTATGAATGGTTGACTATGTTCTTATGTCAACATGGATATCTTCGCGGAGAAACTGATAAAACATTGTTTATTCATAAATGGGAGACAGACATCATTGTGGCTCAAATTTATGTTTATGATATAATTTTTAGTGGTTTTTCTGATGCTAATGAAAAATATGCTAAAAATCTTATGAAAATTTTGGTCGAGACCTCTCAGTTCAAAAGAACTCCAACGGCTACACATATCAAATTAACTAAAGACAGTGAGGTCATATCTGTTGATCACATTATTTACCGGAGTATGATCGATAGTTCTTGATTATTTAAACTAAATGGCTAGGCCCAGTTGTTTCGACCCATGGTTATGGTGGTCCTCACTTTTAAACTTTTATTATTTTGGCGTGTTTTCATTTGACACTTCATCTTTCACACTTTCGATCCTTACGTCTTCAAGAACCACTGTTATTTCAAGAACTGTCTATCTTCTTACATCTTTCATAGTTTGAGAATGTTTCTTTAACGGGGTGTGTTGGTTCTGTAAAATGGTTTATACTCACCGAGCGTAATATCCTGACTCCTCTTTAAACTCTAAGGATTTCGGTCTTCGTATCATCATGCACGGTGTTCGCATGAGAGGGAAATGAATCAAAAGCACTCTGGCTCGTCGTCTGTATGTGTGTCTTGTTGATCGTGGTAAGTTTTTGTATTCTGTCAGTTCGGATAGCCTTGATTCTGTTCATTTTGCATGCCCTAATCGATCACACATTTTATTGGCTTCGAAGTCTGATTCTGATTCACGTGATGATGTTCCATTAACTGATGTTCTCAAGAAGAAATTGATATCGCGGCCCAATAAGTCTGATGCAAAGCATTCAACGTCAGGTCTGACTATGTCCAAAGAGAAGGGTCCTACTCGTATGTTGACTTCATCATATAGCTCTACAGCTCATTCCTCATATTCTTCTGGTTCAACAAGTCAAGGTGTTTCACATTCCACTAATAAGTCAACTCCTGAAACTAATACTTCTGATCTGATTCCTGAAGTATCTCCTCCTGTCAATACTTCAGCTTTCGTACGAACATCTTCGACTTCAGCTGCCACTCATACACTTGGTTCTCCTTCTTCCCCTGAGCAGTGTGACAAGCAATCAAAATCACACTCTAAGGGTCTTTGTGGTGTTACCACTAAAATAGGTCGAAAGCACTTACTTCAAAATATACCTTCTATTCCCATTGATGGCATTTCCTTTCATCATGAAGAAAATGCTCAAAGATGGAAGTATGTGGTTCAACGTCGTCTCACTGATGAGGTAAACATGTCCGACAAACATCAATCATGTAGCAGTATTATGTCTCTCATTGATGTTGCTCATCTGACCCAGACAATTGTAAATGTGGGAGATTTCTTTCCCAAACTTATTCGGGAGTTTATTGCAAACGTACCTTCTGAGTTTGATGATCTTTGTAGTGCTGACTACCAGACGGTCCATATTCGTGGGTCTCGCTTTGTCATCTCTCCCTTGGTGATTAATTCATTTCTCGGTATTGCTGCCTCAAATTGTTCTTCTTTGCCAACTCCGTCTAATGATGACTTAGTATATATTCTCATTGGTGGGACTCTTACAGTTTGGCTAGTCAAAGGCATTCCTGTTTCTGCTCTTAAGTGTTAAATATGCTATTTTACATAAGATAGAGATCACGAATTGGTTTCCCTCCTCTCATGCTTCTAGTGTGTCTGCAGCTTTGGCCATGTTCTTATTTTGCATTGGTATTGGGTCATCTGTTGATGTCGGGCTGTTTATTTATTCCTATTTATTATGGCATGTTACCACGTTTGGTGTGAAGATACCAATTGCTCTCCCTCAATTCTTCTCCAGTTTGTTACTACATTTACAGCCTAGTATTCTGACTTCTGCTAATGCACCTGGAGTGCACCCTCGTACTTTATCTTTGAGCTATCAGTTATTTTAGGGTGCGCATGTGTTGAACATTGAACACACTATGCCTACCGTGCGCTCCACTCCCACCTTTGATTTTGAGGCTCCTGGATTTTCTGATACTGCAGTTACATTGTCTCCTACTGTTGTATCTCGACTTCTTAACTGTCTTGCAGCAGAGTCCCATGCACTTGGCATGTCTATTGCGTATCTATCTGATCGCCATATTGAAATCGACAGTCTTATTCGCTATCTCAAAATTGTCATGCCTACTTCTGGTGATCCTAGTCCCTCTACGTCCTGATTCTCTTTGTGTCCAAAGGGGGAGTTTTGCTGATGTGTTGTGATTTTGTTCTGTGATTTTTTGTGTCTAAATGAGGAGTGTGCTGTTGTGCTGAGCAACCTGATGCAGTTTGAATTTTGGACTAAAAGTTTTTGTGATGACTCTTCATTGATATGTTTTTTTTCTGTTGCTACATGTAATCTTCTCTTTAGCCGCTTCACTATGGCTTGTGAAATAACATAATGTTATGCGTTCTCAGTATTATTGTCTAAATTCTCTCTCTGAGTAGTGTATATACATATAAGCAAGCATGAGCTATGTTTGATCCCAAAGAGAAAACGTATATGTTTGACAAAAAGGGAGAGTTTGTTACAATATTTTGTCAAACGATTCTTTTCCAATATTTTATAAATCTTGGTATATCTTAAGGAGAAAACAATATCTAGAAGACTTTATATATTTAAATCATGAAGTATATATAAGTGGGTTTGTCTTCTTCTACATGGACGTGAAGAAAAGAAAAATGCTGATATCATTAAGATCTCTGTTACACCATTTTACAGTGGTTCTGAAAAGGTATGAAAATATATATCTAAAGTAGAATGTTTCACAAGGAGATTACTGAATGAAGGTCTAGAAATTGAGGAGTCAAATCATTGATTCAGGGAGAGCCTGAATTCATCTTCAAAGAGATTCATCATCACCATCAGGGGGAGCCTGCAGTTATGTCCTTAAGTTGTAAAGATAACACAATTATTGTAGCTTTCGTGTTTAAGTTATAAAATCATGAATCTTAATAATAATCCTTATCTAAGCGATAAAGCTCTCTAGATGTTGTCCATATTTGCCGAACCGGGTTGTCAAAGTCTTTCTGTGTTATCTGCTTTTTATCTACTCTAGCTATTTTTGCAGCTTAGAACTTTAGATATAACTAAAGGCGTTTTTGCTAGATCATAACTCTTTTCAACTCTAAACATATATATACACACATACATATACATACACTTTAAACATATAAATTCAAAAAAAGAAAAAGAAAACAACCTAAACGAACAACGACGGTGGGTAATGACGGCGATGGTAGCAGCGATAACAGCAACGACAACAACAAGGAGACAAAATCTTCTTCTCTCCCTCTCCCTCTCGATTTTTCTTCTTCTTCAGTGAGATTGTGAATAGGTTCTATGTGAAAATAGACAACACTTTCCCCGACGTATTCGAAAACGTCGGGGAATGGGAATTTTGGCGACGTCCACAACATACGCGTCGCTGAAAGTTAAAATATCGATTATTTTATTATCACGTTCTGCAACGTCAGTCCCCAACACGTCGCGAATTATGGTCACTTTCGACGACATCACGTACTAAACATTGCAGAAAGTTGAATCTAGAATTTATTATTTCAACTTTCTGCGATGTATGTTAGAGAGACGTCGCGGAAAATCAAAACGTGTCATTTCAAATTTAACTTTCCACGGCGTCTCTCTGATAGACATCGCGGAAAGTTGAAATAGTAAATTCTAAATTCAACTTTCTGCGACGTTTAGTACGTGAAGTCGCAAAAAGTGACAACAAAATATTCACTATTTTTAGTTTTCATGACGTCTCTCAGACACACGTCGCAAAAAGTGACAATAAAATAATCAATATTTTTACTTTCCGCAACGCATGTGTAGTTGACGTCGCCGAAAGTCCCTTTTGAAACGAAACTTTCGACTTTCCACGACGTCTCTTGGACACACGTCACGGAAAGTTGAATAACAAATTCAATATTTCACTTTTCCGCGATGTCTCACTGACATACACCACAAAAAATTAAATGATCAAATTTCATTTTACTTTTACCGTGACGTGATGTTCTTGAACGTCGCGGAACAACTCTTTTCTCGACGTGTTGATGGACACGTTGGCAAAAGCTGACCAACGTCGACATTGCTTTTGTCGATGTCGTTTCTGGCGTCGCGATTTGTCCGATTTCTTGTAGTGTTATTTTGACCCAATTCAATCTAAAATATAAGAAACAATAATAATAATTTTATTATTGTAAAAATAATTGAGAAAAAACACCCAATAATCTTTACCAAATTTCACCCAAGAATTGAGTACGTAAAAATATAATTAATGCAACGTAAACATGTGTTCAAATTTAAGTTTAATCCACAACAAGATTAATTAATCTTGAATCTACAGGAGGATCAATTAAATTTGAATCCACAACGAGAGTAATCAAATTTTCAAATTAAATCTTCTAATGATCAAACTTTAGATTCAAGTTCATGAAAAGATAAATTTTTGAATAAATATAGACCTTGATCAATTTTAGATGAATTCACTAAAATCATTCCATTGAAATACCAAAAAAGAAAAAAAGAAAAACAAACAAACAAACACATTAATTTACTGTTTTCATGGCTAAGAGTAAAAGATAGCGGTGTAACAACTTAACAAATATTAAGGAAGAAAGCTTAAAAACACGTAATAAAATCAGTCAATATTAATTCAAAGATTGACAAATTCAATATTATCAAATAATTCTCAAATTTACCGAATTGGGCATTATCAAAAATAGGTTCAAATTCACCGCCAACAAATGGATTCAATCGAAACCCATCGTTAGTGACAAAGCATATTTTGAATTTAGATTTCTTTAATTCTTTGGTCATAATTACCCATAATTTAATTAAGAAACCAATAAAAAGAAAACGAATATATTCGAATAATTTAACATATGCTCTAACAAGTGCACTTGTTAATATATATACTTTGAATCATTTATGTTAAATTGTCTAGAATAAGTTACATATTAGATTTATCCTAGAATTGGTGATGATTATAACATGGTTCTTGTCTAAATGTCCTCAATGGATCCTTTTCTTGATGGGATATAAGAAAGACTGAATGCTTATTATTTTGGTATATTGAAAATTATAGTCCTAAGTCTCTTTATATATTAGTTCACAAATAATCCTAATTATCAAGGAATAGGCTTCTACCCATTTATTTTATAGTCAATTAAAAACCTTGAACCTTAATTAAAAATATCAAATAATAGGTATAGTTTAATAAAATAATTTAATATAATAAATTATTAATTTGCATATATAGCCCGTACAATTTAATCATACATATTATTTATAATAAATTTATTTTGATTGTATTGGGGCCGATAAAAACCTTTGTGGTGTACTGTTTTTGTGTATATTTCAATAAATAAATAAGTAGACTTCAACATACTAAAAAATTAAGAAAAGAAATATAAAAGAAAAAAAATACTGAATAAGAATAAACTCAATAAACCCTAATTAATTTTAACACGTATCATCTCATATATTGTGTGTACTGTCGTCATCATCTTCTTTTTTACTCTTCCATATATCATCTCATGCATTGTGTGTATTATCGTCATTATGGTTTGTATTACTCTTGTGATTGATTCATTAGTATATAAACCTTTATATTTAATAATTAACGTATACTTAATATTAACCAAACAAGATACCCGATGTCATATTTATATGTTTTCAATAATTATTGAAGCATAATTTAATAATACTTATATTAAGAAGCATGCCCATATATATATTGCAAAACATATTTTAGAAGTAAACATACACCATTAAATCACGACTAACGTATTCTAGATTGAGTTGAATTTCAAAAAAAAAAAATTATAATATTAAAAATTTTGGTTTCCTTCCTAAATATTATCATATATTATTATTTGATAATCTAATTTACTTAAACAAACCCTCTTTGATCTTCATTGAAGTATATATATCAATTTCACTATCTATTGATATCATTGTCAATGGCAAGTTGAAAAGGAAGAAGTAGACTATTATCTATGCAATAATTAACGAGCCAACCTTTTTAATAACAATATAAATTATTATTTGAAAAATATTTAATTTTTTTTCTTAAATATTTTATATCATAGTCTTGAATATAATGGCCCTACTTCTACAACTTGTCGTGACATGTCCATCAAGCATCATAACTTAGATGCAAGAAGAAAAGAAAAGGTAACAATTACTTTCATTACAAGTTTAAGTAACTATTTTAAATTATTGTGTTGTTGGCTTTTGATCAATATTCAATTTCTTAATTGTTTTGCTTATTATGATTGAATTAGTATGGATGAAGCAAATTCCAGCTCAAGGAATAGAGCTATTTTGAAGCCTCTTTTCAGCTTAGAATATTTATCATTATTTTAGTCAAACTTTTTAAATCATAAACTCTTACTTTACGATTATTATGGTCTATCCTTAAGTTGTTAAATTCATATTCTCATGTAAAAGTTCGACATCTTTGCTTCTCGAATCACAAAACATAAAATATTGATATCTCAATCTTAAATAAACATCAATTACATATGAATGAACACTTTTTTTATAAAAAAGTTATTAAAACAAAATTTATAAAATTAAATCCATAAATTAACACAATGAAGACGTTTATAATAAAAACATTTCATTCATTTTCTATGTTGCATTTTCTATATATATATAGATCTTTTCTACCATATACACAAATGTTGATTAATCAAGCATGTGGATGCTAAATCCATAAAGTATAGAAATATATATAAAAATTGCACATATCAACCAAAATTTAATATACCACAATATACTAGAAGTACTTACATTTTTCTTTTATTTATATATATTTATTTATTGCATGGTAAAAAAAGTTGATTCTTCTGATTAAAAATTTAATATTTTTTATAGAAAAAAGAGAGAGAAAGTACGATATGATCCGTGGGGACTATAAAAAATAACATTAGGATTCATCAAATTCTTTTTCTAATTTTTTTCAAAAATTTAGTAAATTTGAACCTAACGCGGAAATTGGTCTGTTGATCGTTTGGTACTCATAGATATCGGTTGAACTACATTTTTAACAGTAAATTTTAAATTCACAAAAAATGTTATTATTTGTGTCATAATTTCATTTGAGATACTTTTAAATAATTTTTAATTTTATTCTTTCTATCGAAATGGTGAATATAAATGGAAACTAAAACAAATGGTATAGTTAATAAAATATTTTATTTGCTCGGAAATCATCATAAGAATATAAAATAATAGGAATTGTGTTTTCGATAATATAAGAAAAAGAAGGGGAGAGATCTTTCTCAGATATGAAAAATAATACTTCACTGACAATGTTCATAAATT
>JBBPDI010000025.1:10222354-10249560 GCA_037974545.1 Cucumis variabilis | reverse complement strand
GATACTTAGATATTTTGACTGTTAGGAGTGAAGTTGAGTTTATGCGATGAAGTTATGAGAATGAATTGTAAGTGACTGTCAAGATGTTTAGAATAGACCGAGGGGATAATTATTAGTTTCCTATTGGATAGGTATCTTGCAGGTGTCCTACGGGATCACCACCTATTGTGTGTCCTTCGGGAGCACTAGATTGATACATGTTTCTGCAGAACACTAGACCGATGTGTGCATTCTTCGGGAGCACTAGACTTATTGTGTGTATCCTACGGGATCACAAGACTGAGACTATGCAGGGTAACACATTAGAAAGTTAATAATTTAGTTTTCCCTAATGGGACCAGTAGCGGATCTTTTACTGAGTATGTTTGTACTCACCCTTTTTATGTTTAATGTTTCTCAGGCAAAGATAACAAAAGAGGCAGACCGGCGAGAGGCAAGAAGGAGACGTGACTGCCATAGAGATTGTCGTTCAAGATGCTTTTGCCTATGTTTTGTTGTTTTCTTAAGGTTATGAGGCTGTTTAGAAATTTTTGTGATTTAACGGAGTTAAGAACTTTTTTTTTTTTTTTTTTTTTTTGCAAATTGTACTTCAAAAAAATTTTGGTTGTTTGAAATAGGGCCTGAATAAAGTTTTCTTTGATGTTATTTGTTTTATTGAATTTAGTAAAGACCGATGTTTAAAAGGAGTGTTTTTCTATAAAGGTAGTGACCATAGCTTAGTTTCATAAAGAAAAGGTTGGGTTGTTACATAACGTGTGTTTGGGAGCATGATAGTTATGAGGTACTTCCTTACGAAATCCTAACGGGAAGTTAACAAACACCTAGCAGGTCTTGTAGTGGATCCCTTACAGAGTATATGTTTATACTCAATTTTTTAAGTTTTAACTTTTTAAGAAAAGTTAAAAGTAGAGGTAGAGAAAAGCTGGTGAATGACCAGAAGTGACCGTGGCTCACCATAGAAAAAAGTTTATGTTGCTTCCGCTTTATCTTTATAGTATTTTGTCTTTTGACATTTTATTTAGATTTATATAACCTATATTTTACTTTATGTTATTTTCTCTAAATGATAAATAGGGCCCGAACTAGTATTTTATTTATTATTTTATTACATACTTTATTTATAATTTATAAATGAATATTTGAAGTTTTTCCTTTAAAATTTAGTATCTTCTTTTATTTTAATTAAAAAAAAGTCTTTATTTGTTTTAATAGTAATGACCTTAGCTTAGTATAAAGAGTTGGGTCGTTACACGAACACAGAAAATTGAAGATCCTAATGAGTTAATCATGCGCTCTAAACTTATGTGGTATCTATACATTATATTGATATCAACAATATATTTTTATCCTACGTATTTACACTAAGGTGGGAGGGAGCATCAAGATAGAGATGGCGATGGAATGAGGTGAAATGTGAACTCAGGTATTAGATGATGAGATGCATGAATATTTAACTAATTAAGTGTAAAGCAAGAAGGATAACTAACACATCGAGGCGATACAAAGCATTTGTTAACTTTAGATTTAAGGCGAGAAACTTCTTGGTGCCTTCGCCATACTTACTCAAATTTTGGGATTAAAAAAAAATAGTCATATTAAGGTGGATATGTATATAATCTTTCTAAGTGAATTACAAGTAACCTATCCGATATTAATGCGAGCAACCTCTCGATGCCTTCATCACATACATTCTTATTTTTTATATGTATGCTAAGGGTAAGTTCGACGACATGATTGCATTTCTACAATTCTTTTGTCTCTTATTTAGCTAAATCTGAACTATCATCTGTCAAGTGACAATAGTTAACACACGATCCTTTTTTTTTCTTCAAATAAAATAATAGATTAATGACCACATTTAACCAAACAAGAAAAATATTGTAGACATCAGATTCCTTAACATTAACTACAACTTACATTATTTATGCATAATTAATTAAACGTAAATAAAGTGCTGAGATACAAAAATGGGAGAATAAAAGTAGAAGTGCATTGGATTTATAACTACATCTTTAGGCCTTTCGACCATGAGGCTTTCATTACAAACTGATAATGCATAGAAATGTCCATTATTATAGTCATTTTTATTAGAATAATGAGGTCAAAACGCATAAGAAGATGATCAGAACGCGTAACTTGTGTTATAAACACATAAGTATTTAGAAATATTACTTACATAAGCATCATGTCTGTTTTACGCAATTATCATGTTTGAATGCAGGATAAGTGGACAAGAAAGGAGAAAATCGCAAAGGACACCTCACACATAGGTCACGCTATAGGAACTCAACTAGCAATTAACACCTCAAAGCAAGGAACTATGTCATCAGGGGAGGAAAGCTCACTACAAAACAAGAATGGTAGTTGGAGTGATTTGAACTCCTAAGATCAAAAATGGCACTGACAAGATCAGACTAACATAAGTTTTCTGCCTAAAGTTGGTTTTGTATGGGTAAAAACCTAGAGAGCCGGAGGCAAGGGTTTGCCTAGGCACTGGATGTACAACACTTCTTCATCTTTTCAAAGCAGAGTGTAGGCGAAAGCTTAGATTTTGAAAGGAGAAGAGTCATCCCCCTTCCCCCTAACTGGTGTTTCATTCCATTCTTCTTCCCTTTCATTTTTGCAATTCTTTGTAATATATGTTGTTCATATTGTACAATGGCGTAAGGCCTATAATCTTTATATATATATACATGTTTATACCTCTTTGTTCTATCATTTCTTAACTTTTCACTCGTCAATATGTTATTAGTAGTTAGGTTTGTGGTAAGTACTTCTTAATAAGAAATTTAACTTATACGACTTACTAAATTAGTTAAGCTATATTCATCACTTGGCCAGTGTCAATCACCAACTACCCAATTAGTGCTACAACTGAAGTCTTTTAGGTATATCTTTCCTAATCGAGCACAATCATTTGCATCCTGAAAGGTGAGCAAGTGTGGCATCTAAACACTTTGAGAGAAGGTTGCCTTAATTATGAGCTAATTACGCAAGTTATATCGATTTAGAGTTCTCGCATTGCTTAATTTCCTAATAGTGCCTAGACCTTCCTTCACCTTTCTCTCGCATGCAAGTTAGTTTATTTAATCTTTCGTCTTAACATCTTTACCCTCTTGTGCATGAGTCTCTAGGTAAGTGTAAATAAGTTTAGCTTTATTTTATATGTATTGTTTTATTGTAACCATTATAATGTCTAACGGATGAGTAACACCCTATAACTAATATCTTGAAACATTCTCTATGTTCGACCCTAGATCACTCAGGTAAACCTACTACTTCGCTTGAACTTGGGCAAGAAATAGAAAACTTGGATTCAACGATGACTTAGACTTCATGCTATAAAGAAGTACATAGTGATCACTTCTCATTGTATGATCATGATCCATGACGTATTGTTTAGAATGAATCACGTAATACAGAAAGCCATGGCGAACACATTATGTGTAGTGAACCTACTTAGTGATATATTACAATTGCGTTATACAGGTAATTAGATTACTAAGACTAAGTTTCAAGTAACATTTATATGTTGTTCCAACAAGAGAACAAAAACACACATGAATCACCAACCACAAAAAAATACAAAAAATACATATGAAAATATATAAAATTGTAGTGAGCAGCAGAGTATGATTTCTCATATTCATTGACACTGATTTTTGCCTTTTACACTAAGGGAAGCAGAAGGCGAAACTCTCTCTCTGTTCTAAGCTCTCACTTAAAACAAAGGAAGTAAATGGAAGATGGGAAGCTTGCTCTCTAGTGGAATTTCGCACGTTGTTTTTTCTCTTTGAAAATGCAATCACTATTTATAGGCAAGGTGTAATAAGACGTAATATAGTGATGAAGCTGCTTTGCGTCACAAACGTCATTTTCGTCTTTTTTAACATTTGTGTCAACCATTTTTGTCTGCTAGTTTTTTAGAACACTTAACTTCATTCTTATGGTCGCATTATCTTCTCGTCTGACGTTTTGTCACCTAGCTACTTTTCTATATTTTTCTCTTGAAAACATGTATAAGCACAAGAAAAATGCAATAAATAGGCATACAACTCTTTTGTAATCCGTAACGCTTAACCTAATCATTTTATCTATTTTACTACGTGTTTTCTTCTTATTTTATGTGTAAATGTTTCATTATTCTACCTAAAATGCTAAAATAACTTATATTTCTACAAGTTATCAGCTATTCAGATCTAAGAATAATTTAGAGTAAACAAAAGTTTATAGTAACCTCAAGATTAAGGTCAAGTTACCTGGGTCATTAAAGTCGAAAGAGTCAGTTTAAAACTGAAAATTGTGTTAAAGAAACTATCACATGGTTTGATCTGATGCAAACTCTTTGCATAGATGTCCCCACTCACATGTCTCCACACGAACTATTTAAGATCATATCACTTATACTAAATATAAAGCAGTTCGCATCTATAGTGTCCTTAGAATAAACTGTTCAACCTTATTCTTGTTCTACATACCATTTTAACTATCAATTCAAACTTCATCCACTTTTATGTCATTACATAAAATTCTATCATTCATACTAACATACTAAAGTCAAAGAACCTTAGTTTATTGGACTCAAAGTTTATAACGAGTAAATCAACTATTCAATATCACTTTATTGAATAATATAATATTTTAACATTCACAAATCATGAGTGACATAGAACCCAAAATGAATAAAAAAATAATTAAACTATGTTAAGATGAGTTGAATTCTTTTGATAGTGTGTAAGTTGAAGATTTTTGGGTGTTTGGTGTTTCTAATCCTGGCAGTAATAGGCATGTGGGAGCTTTTCCTCTATGTAGATAGTGTGCTTCAATACTTATTGTGGTTTAAAAATTAACTTTGATGTTGTGTTTCATCCGATCAAGAAGAGTATTGGGTTGAGGTAATTATGCAAAATGAGGGTAGCAATATTGTTGTTGCCCGTGCAATTTACAAAGATGGTTTTTTTGCAACAGAAGCTTAGGAGATTTTCACCTTTCTTTTGGAGCTCCAAATTAGCTTGGAATATGGGTGGAGTGTGTTCCTTGTGCATTTTGATGTCAAGTTAGTTATTAATACCCTTTATTCATATGATTTCTCTTTATCTTCTTTTGAGGTTATGTATGCAGAAGCCTATGATTTATTGAAACAATTGGGGATGTTTGAGTTTACATTTTGTTCCCAAAACTTGTAATATTGTTGCCCATTTTTTTGACCAAATCTACTCTTTTTAGTTTAGTTTCTTCTTACTTGGAATTATGATGTTAGCTAAATACTTTAAATCTATATAATAGATTAATCCAAGATCATTAATTTCAAATTGTCAAGAATAAGATACATATTGGATTCTATCTCAATAATTGATGACTATAAAGTAATTATTGTCTTCCTCAACCAAAGTCTGAATGGCCTTAATAGGATTTGTCACACCCCACCCCAGGCACCTGCTTGCTCATTTTGAGACGTGATGTGAAGCGAGTCAAAGCCATTCACCTCAGGAACAACCTCAACTAACCCTTGATATAAATATATGAAATGTTTTAACAGCAAAAGCTTTTAAACTTGAAATACTTAAACCGTAGTGTAGTTCATATGAAAATCTTTATAAAACTTAACATGGAAATTAAATTAACTTGAAGAAATGAATATTTGAACAATTATAAATCAACTTAAAACATGCAAAGATCCACAATCTGTACCTGAAAAGAGGGAAAAACATTTGAAAAGGGTGAACTAAAAAGCCTAGTGGGCGATGATTTTGTAAAACATAATTTAAAACAAACGTGCTTAAATCCTTTTCATAAACTTACATAAACGTAACATCTTTAAAAATTCTTGAAATAAGCTCTTTTATCTATGTATACTCTATAACCAAGAAAACTCGATTAAGATAACAGAGCACCTTCGGTCCTATTATCCTATCAAACTAGCAGAGCACCTTTGGTCTTACTATCCTTCCTGGACTTGATGGTAGCGACTAAGTGGATAGCGTAGCCCTATACCTCTAACTGTGCACATTGATCGTCGAGAACTCGGTATATACAGTACCATGGTTTTCTCTAAAACAATTATATTTAAACTTATGATTTTAAACAACTTTCTATCATAACAACATTTCTATTTCAAAACTTAACATACTCATAAACATGGCTTTGTAAATCAATAAGCTTTAGCACAAATACATTACATAACTTGAAATGATCTCTAAATAACATACTTCAATACTTTATAAAACATATTTGTAGAACTGTAAAGTAAACTCAACATTTTTTCATCAAGATATGCTTAAAACATTTGATAAATAATCAGATTTTTAGAAATCAACTTCAAACTCATTCATGTTGGGATTTATGTCCTAAAACTCATAGATTGTAAATATAATCCATTGACCGTTATTAATAAAGTGTTGTTATTATAATTTAAATAAATGTTATTGATTATATTATTAGTTTTGTCTTAATAATTCAAATCCAATAAACTAGCATCCTAAGTTGTGTGATGAGTCCTGAATAGTATGTAGAGACATACAGGGATCAATGTTCGAAATCATCTTAAAGAGTCTATAGTATAGGAAGGCTGGGTACCTTATCCTGGTAACACTATGGATACGTCCCACTTTTGCATTTAATACAAACGCAATGATCCAAGGTGTTCGTGTAGTTGGCATGCGAGTGAGGGTATCCTATGCAATGAGTTTGCATAAGATCGGACCACGAAATAGTAACCACTAGATTTAACTACGTTAACTAGTTAGGATTTTATTTCATTAGGATGACTTGAGTAACTTTCTCTTAATCCTGAGTGTATTATGAACTCCCGTTCATGAGAAATTATCCTTTGATTTGTACGAGTGAGAGTGGTCAGATCGCCAACTCAATATACTTATCATTTTAGACACAAGATTGAGTGTGGAGTTGGAAATATAATTATACAAGATACAATTCACTCCTTCCCTACTTTAGGGTAAGTATATGAGTGTTCCCTTAAATGATGTTTCCAGAACTTGAATAAAGGGTCTTACCCTCTCTATGGCACGAGAGGGGTTTCTGTTTATTGGTTAGATCATAAGCAGGTTATTCATTAGAGGAGCATTGGTATTTAAGGACTACAGGTAACCCAAGGGTAGAATGATAATTTGACCCAGTTGGTGTTATGAATACTCGTGAAAGATTAACTTACTGTGATTGGTTTATGTCCGTGGACACATAAATATATCTACAGTGAGAAGAGTTTAATTGTGAGTCTTTAGTAGAGTGTACACACACTTAACAATTATTGATTAATGTAGTTAATGAGTTT
Source organism: Cucumis variabilis (assembly GCA_037974545.1). NCBI lineage: Eukaryota > Viridiplantae > Streptophyta > Magnoliopsida > Cucurbitales > Cucurbitaceae > Cucumis > Cucumis variabilis. The sequence continues at coordinate 10,242,269 of JBBPDI010000025.1, read as the reverse complement.
AGCCAATAAATCTCATATTATTGTAACTTCTGATTTGTAGGTCCATTAGGTCCCCTTCCTAGCTCTTAAAGGTTAATGAGATTTATTTATATTGGTTCTAATTTGAAATGTTCAAATTTACATTGGAAATTAGTATAATGCATGGTGATACATTATAATATAAAATTTATATGTTAATCAAACTTTATTGTATAAATTTAATTTTGGATATGATTGAAATTAATTTATGAGAGATAAAATATTTAAATGAGTTCAAATATTAATTTAATGTGATTGAATTCGTATTAAAATTATTGGTTATGAGAGAAATTTATATTTAAATATGATTCAAACTTAACATAAGTTAAATATGAGATATTTAATTTAGTTATTAATTAATTGAAAAATTAATTAATAGTTTAGTTTAATATTATTTAATTAAATTAAATTAAATTAATATAAAACTATAAGATATTTGAGAGATATTCATTAAATAAGATTTAAATGAAATATTAATTAAATATGATTTAATTAAGGGAAATTTTTAAAAATAGCAAAATAAATTAAAATATTTACAAGTTATAGCAAAATTTTGGATTATAACACTGATATTATTATATCATTATAGCATATCAATGACTGTTAATGATAAAATTTGCTATAAGTTGTACGTATTTTATAAAATTTACTATTTTTTAAAATTTCTCTTTAATTAATTATTAACTAATTTATTAATGATTAATTAATTAATTGATTTGAAATTTCTATTAATTTAATATTATTTAAATTAATAGAATCTCATGATTCTCTAATACTCCATGAAGAAAAGAGATAAATATGTAGAGAAAAAAAACTAGTTTTACTCAACCAAAATAAAACTAATGATTCTGCTTTTACGCAAAATAGTTTCTCTCTACACATTTTCACATTTCAATTGGTTCCCACAATCCAATCTCATCCCAAAGAATAAAAAGGTCTTTGACGGGTAGTGTTCCAAATTCATGGATTATAGATTTAGAGATGTCAACAAGAGTAAGTTCTCTATATCTTTTAATTTAAAACCATGCTTAGTTTTTTATTTAGAAATTTGATTCTAAATATTGCCAATGTATTAATATTTTGAATTCCAAAATTATATTGAGGAATGGTTCTGTAAAATCTTCTGGTACCATGGGCTTTTATCCCTTCAATTTATTCATAAATCATAAGTCAAAATATCTTTAATAAATCCATTTTTACTCAATGATTTGTAGTTCAAACCCATGGTCTGTAGACTTGTTCGTTTTCTTCTTGTCCTGAAATAATGGAAACTAATTCTAATTATTTTCCTTTTATCCCAAAAAGGTTAAAACCTTACTTAAATTTTTTCAAATATCAAAAACAGCCCATAAACACCCAATAAGCAAGGCTCGCGCACAGAGGGTGGGCGACACAGGGTACACGCAAGCACATGGCCTGACAGGCCGGCCACATGCTAGCCTCGCAAGAGGCGTTGCCGTTGCATGCCTCATGCATCTCGCCTGATCATCTCGCGTGCGCCCAACGCATCTCAAATCGCCTAACAAACCCTTGATACTCGACCAATAATCTCGTCTACCTTGAAACTCAAACTCCACTAAAACCTTACTTCTATTTTAGAGCTTCATATCTTTAAATCCATTACTCAAATAAAATTACAATCTTCCACTATATTTACTTAAAAATCAAAATAGGTAATTACTTAATGAAATACGTGATACCATTGACGACAGAGTTGTTTGAGACCTTAGATAAATTTATTCAATTTGCACACCATAGATTTTGACTTATTAGATATAAAGTTTTTCGATTCTACCATATAATTTGTCTCATCAATGTTTCCATTGATAAACGAAATTTTTACATCCATCTAGTGTAGCTCTAAATCAAAGTGAGCTACCACTGCCATGATTACCCTAAAAGAGTCTTTCAATGAAACTAGGAAGAAAGTCTATTTGTAATCAATGCCTTTCTTTTGAGTAATATCCTTTACGATAAGTTGAGCTTTATATCTTTCAATTTTTCCTAGTGAATCCCTTTTGGGTTTTAAATATCCATTTACAACCTATGGATTTCACTCCTGATGGCAATTTAATAAGTTACCAAATGTCATTGTCTTTCATGGATTTTATTTTCTTTCCATAGTACTTATCCACTTTTGAGACTTAGAACTTTATAGAGCTTGTTGGAAGTCCATTGGATCATCTTTCATTATGCCCATATCATCTTGATGTTCTTGAAGAAACACAATAATCATTTAAAATTGAACTTCTTTTTTCTCTAGTGGACCTCTTTAATGGCACTTTTTAAGGTTGTTGACTTTGAACTTCAAGTTCAACGGAGACTTCATTATTGTCTTGTTCTATAATTGGTTCAGTAGTGAAGTCAGGAATTGGAGCATGAACATCATGTATGCCCACATTAGGAAGAGAAACTATTTCCTCTTCAAAGACAACTTTCTTTATGTTATCTTCCCCCTTAAACTTAACATCCTCGAGGAATCTCGCATTTTTAGTCTAAGAAAAATTTTAAAGTGGGATCATAAAACTTGAAACCTCGAGAATGCTCAGAATACCCAACAAAATAGCATTTAATAGTTCTTGGGTTCAATTTTCTTTCAATAGACCTATAAGACCTAGCCTAAACTAGACAATCTTGGACATGAAAATGCCTAATACTAGACTTCGCTTCTGTCCACAACTCATAAGGGGTTTTAGCTACTGCTTTACTAGGTACCCTATTGAGGACATATGTTGCAGTCTTTAGTGACTCACCCCAAAGGGATTCTGGAAAAGAAGAATGACTAATCATGCTTCTTAAGTGTTCTATTTCGTCTTTTCGTCACACCATTCATGCTGGGTTTTCCTAGCATAGTGTATTGCGGGTCAATTCCACATTTCTTTAGGTATTTTGAAAAGGGTCTTGGATGTTATTGACATGATCCATCATATCTACTATAGTATTCACCACCACGATCAGACTTGACAACCTTAATTTTCTTTCCAAGTTGAAGTTCAACTTCAACTTTAAAAGACTTGAAAATGTCCAAAAATTGAAACTTCTCATGAATTAAATATAGGTACACCTATCTTGAATAGTCATCTATGAACATAATAAAGTATTGATATCCATTCCAAGAAGCTGGGAATGGGACACAAGTGTCTGTATGTATTAGTTTTAAGACAACTAAACATCTGTTAGCATCTAATTTTCTTATGTTTGTATGTTTTCCCATAATACATTTTACATAAACTTCAAATTTGCTTAAATCAAGGGAATCAAGAATTCCATCTAACACAAGTCTCATAATTCTTCGTTTAGAGATGTGACCTAAACACTTGTGCCATAACATAGCAAAATTTGCATTTAATTATGCTTTATACCACTTGATTTAAGTAACAGAACCTTGTTATATGAAGCATTCGAGTCAAGCATGTATAGATTGTAAATTACAAAATTGGTACTAGTAAGCTTGGAGTTTTGAAAAAAAAACTAACTTTATTATTTCCAAAAGTACAAGAAAAACAAAATTTGTCCAAACTGGGAATAAAAACTTAGTTCCATCTAAATGACAATACAATAAAAGTCTCATTCAAATTTAAAAAACAACCAATTTATAAGAGTAATCTAAAATTTTCAATAGCTTCGACTGGAATTGCTTTGTCATATCTCACATAGATGAATCTTTTAGCATCATTTGGTAGTCAACTCCACTGGCAACCTTACATAGATATACTTATGTGAGTAGTAGCACAAGAATCTACCCATCAAGTATTTATAGGTAGAGAAGCTAAATTAAATTCAGAACAAACCAAAGTAAGAAGTTTATCCTTCTATACACGTCATTTGGCATATTTGGGACAATCTTTCTTGAGATGACCTTTCTTTTTGCAGAAGAAATAAGAATTCTCCGGAGCATGTTTCTTATTCTGTTGAGACGTCCTTTCTGCAGCATCCATAAACTTCCTTTTCTTCTCACCACAAAAGTTATTTGTCATGTGAGCACTTTCTGTCCTTTCTCTCTTAATCCTATTTTCTTCTTGCATACATTCTGAGATAAGCTCATTAATACTTCATTTATCCTTATGAGTATTGTAGCTTATCTTAAACTAAATGAATTGTGCAAGAAAAGAGATAAGTACTAGATGTACGAGTAAATTTTCATTTATCTCGATATCAAGTGCCTTTAATTTACTAGCAAGATTGGACATTTTCATAATGTACTCCCTTATGTTTCCATTGTCCTTATACCTCATGAAAGTTAAAGTTAAAAGATTATTTGCTTCCTCTTTTTCATTTTTAGCAAAATATTTTATAATTTCGATAAGGAACTTATTGGTGTTTTCACTTTCCATGATAAAACTCCGAAAAGACTCTGCAATGGAGTGCCTAATAATCATCAGACACATGCAATTTGACTGTTCTCACTTCTCAATATTAGTCGTTTTTGTTCACTCCTTCCAAACCCTAAACTTCTAAACTTGTCAATATTAGTCATATTTTTTTCCGTTCCTTAGTAGAAGCAGGTTTATAAGTCATCAATGCAAGGTCCAAATCCATACACCCAAGAAGTATCTCTAGGCTTTCCTTCCAAATTTTAAAATTTGATCCATTCAACTTCGGATTGAACTCAGATTTTTAGATACTTGAGTAAGACAAACTAAACAAAGAAAAAACAAGTAAATGATATACTCACAATTAATACATACATGATATCATAATATAAAATATGATAAAATAATTTCACGTATATGGTGGGTCCCTTTTACAAGATACCTAACACATCATTGTTGTCCAACCTTTGGGTAAAGACATCAACTGTAAATAGTAATCTCAACATAGTAACCAAAGTACTAAAAGTAAACTCTATCAAAAAATTAGCCTTTCTTTGGACAAACTATTTTTCACATGAGCAATCCTTATGATTGTCACCTACTCATTACCACATGCATATTCATAATTTAGCCAAATGGTTATCTTTATTTGGACATATAATTATCTGCATAAATCAAAGAATATGCACATCTTATTTTTAGAATTAAACTAATCTAGATAACAAAGACTATTTTGGTAACATGTTACTCTACAAGAATTAGGGTCTTTCCCAACGCAGTAACACGTCCCAGAAAACCCTTATCAACGTTGCAAAATGTTACCACAACGTAGTGCATGACGTCAGTAGGCACATCGCAGAAAGCCCGTCAGGGATACTTTTTGAGACGCATCTCGCACCAATAAGGGGGAATTTTCTCGACGCATACTTTAATACGTCACATAAAGCTACCACGACATCACTCTAAGGAAGCCTTCCATGACGTGACGTAGCAGACACCTTTTGTGATGCAAACGTCGCAGTAGCCTTCTACAACATTGCGTTGTAGAAGATTTCTACAATGTCACACCGTAGAAGGCTTCCGCGACGGCTACGTCGAGGAAGGTGTTTTATTATATTTATTTTCTTTTTTGTATTTTATTATTATCTTTTTATTGTTTTCTATTATTTTATTATTATTTATTTACTAAGGCCCGACTTAGTAAAATTTGTAGTAAAATGATTAAAATGAAAAATATTTTCATTCATTACAAAATGATATATGAAATATCTTGAATAAAAAAACAATTACATAATTTGAAACATTACATTAAAAAAAAACTTGAAAGTCAATGCTTTAGTGCAATGTAGGTGCGGACACCAAAACTCAAAACCGTTCAATAACTGGGTTACTGCTAGTTTCTTCATCAACTATTAGGTTACTACTAGTTTCTTCATCAACTATTGGGTAATTACTACTCGCTCCTTCATCAAATGTTTGTATACCTATTCTAGTGGTTAATAGATGTCACCTCATACCCTCTAAGGAGTCTCAGTTTTAATTCGTACATTTCTTACATGGACACCTTATTTTAACGTAATTATTTGTGTGATGTTTTGCAACCTCTAAAAACTGAAAAAACCTTCTCTGTACTCCACAAAAAATCTAACAGAAAATCTATCCTTAATTTTCATCAAACTCTTGTCCATCTCATTAAAAGGCCTAACAAATAAACATGTTATATTAGTTTTATACCTATTTTATTTTAGTTAGGCTATTTAACATTTTTTTAAATTCAAATGCAATTTGAACGTAAAATAATTCAAATGCAATTTGAATGTGAAATTCATATTCAATATCGAATTTGAAAAGACCCCTCAATCTCAAATTTACTAAACTCTAAACTATTGTTTAATATAATGTTTTCAAATTTAATCTAAATTCGTACATTTTTCTAAATTCATACATTATTTAAATTTTGTATAATTTTCTACAATAAAAAAAGTATACATACATATATATATATATACACTAACCTATACATACATATACATTACACATTACATATACATACACCTTAAACTATACACATTAAATATACACATAACACATACATATTAAATTATACCTACATATACATATACATTACACATTACATATACATACACCCTAAACATATACACATTAAACATACACATTAAATTATACCTACATATACATATACATTACACATTACATATACATACACATTAAACTATACCTACATATACAAAGAAGTTTACACATTACATATACATACACCCTAAACATACACACATTAAACTATACATACATATACATATATATTACACATTACATATACACACCCTTGTTACAATATTTTGCCAAACGATTATTTTCCTATATTGTAGGAATCTTGGTATATCTTGAGGAGCAAACAATATCTAGAACATTTAATCCATATTTGAATCATGAAGTATATATATGTGGGTTTGTCTTCTTCTACATAGGCGTGAAGAAAATAAATTTCTTCTACGCCATTTTATCATGGTTCTGGAAAGGTATGAAGATATATATCTGAAGTAGATTGTTCACAAGGGGTTACTGATATATGTATACACACACATTTAAGTGCGATGAGGATTATGAATGAAGATCTAGAAATTGAGGAGTCGATTCATTGATTTAGAAGGAGCCTGAATTCATCTTCAAAGAGATTCATCATCATCATCGGGGGAAGCTTTCAGTTATATCTTTAAGTTATAAAGATAACATAATTATTGTAGCTTTCGTGTTTAAGTTACAAATTCATGAATCTTAATAATAATTCTTATATGAGCGAGGAAGCTTCCCAGATGTAGGTCGTATTTGTCGAACTAGGTTACCAAAATCTTTCTGTGTTATCTACTATTTATCTACTCTAGATATTTCTGCAACTTAGAACTTTAGATATAACTAAAGACATTTTTGCTAGATCATAATTCTTTTTCAATTGATATAAGAGCGGGTTCTGTTTAAAATGGAGATAGCCAGAGAAGAAAGTTTGACTACTAGACCCCTAATACTCGATGTCAAGAATTATTCATATTAGAAACACATATGACACCATTTCTTAAATCTCTTGACACTAAACCCTGAAGAGCTGTTAAAGCAGGTTGGACACCACCTATGGTGCTTATAAATTAAAAATATATTCGAAAGTCTGAAGAAACCTGAACTTATGAAGAAGAGCAAGAGTCAATGGGAAACTCACAGGCGCTAAATGCCATATATAATGGTAGTAGATCTAAATGTGTTTAAATTAATAAACATGTGTGTTACAGCCAAAGACACCTGGAAGGCACTCGAGGTGGCATTCGAGGGTACCTCCAAACTAAAAATCTCATATTTGCAGTTGTTAACCTCCAAGTTTGAATCATTGAAAATGATGGAAGAAGAAACTATATTTGCATACATAATGCAAGGGTTCTGGAGATAGCAAATGATTCGTTTAACCTTGGTGAAGGAATTCTATAATCTAAAATTGTTAGAAAAGTTTTGTGGTCGTTACCCAAAAGACTTGACATGAAAGTAACAGCTATTGAAGAAGCTCGAGATATTACTAAACTATCCTTGGATGAATTGTTTGAGTCTCTTCGTACTTATGAAATTGCTAAATCTGATAGAGAAGAAAATAAAGGAAAGAGTATAGCTTTCCAATCTCTACATGAGGATGACGCTAGTGAAAAATGTAAGTCGTCAAATGATCCAGTAAATGAGTCAATTGCAATGTTGACCAAACATTTCTTGAATGTTATTAGGAAATTTAAAACTTCTAATAATTATGGGCAAAATAATAATGAAAATAATCAGTTTAGAAGAAAATACCCTGATCGACAAAATAACAAAGACACAAGAAGTTTTAAATGTAGATAATGTAGAGGTCATGGACATTATCAAGCTGAATATCCAACATACTTGAGAAGACAAAAGAAAAATTTTTGTGCCACTCTATCTGATGAGGAATTTGATGAACATGAAGAAGAAGAGTACACTAACGCATTTATAAGTTCAATTTCTAAAGATAAGTCTATATCTGAGAATGAAGAACTTGATTATCAACTAAATAGAAATATTTCTTATAATGAATTACAACAAACATGGAAAGAAGACTCCTTTGTTTGCACTATTCAAAAAGAAAAGATTCAGGAATTAATGGTGGAGAATAAGAGATTGTTAACAGTCATATCAACTCTAAAGCAAAAATTGAAGGAATCTCAAGCTAAATATGACCAACTCGAAATCTATAAAAATGTTGAACTCTGGAACTGAACGCTTAGATCAAATTCGGTCTTTAGGAAAAATTGATTTCACTAAGCAAGGACTTGGGTATAATGTTAAAACCATGTTAGGAACACAAAAGAATAAACCATTTTCGTTTTAGCACAAAAGAAAGTTGAAGGAAGTAATTCAGATTCACGTACATGGTCAAGAGTTTCAAATAACTTCTCAAAGGTATGGATATGTCATTTTTGTAGAGAACAAGGGCATGTTAGACCATTTTTCTTTAAAATGAGAAGTTATAACATTGACAATCAAGTAATGATAGACACATCGAGATTGCATAATCCAGGAAAAATGATAAATACAAGAAGAAAGTATGGAGAGTTAAGCAGACATCTGAGCAGAGTTATGTAGCATTCACTTCAATTCAAGTACCAACTGACGACTAGTTCTTTGACAGTGGTTGTTCAAGACATATGACAGAAAATTGGTCCTATTTTTCAAACCTCACGGAATTGATAAGATATGTTGAAGGGCTCACTGCTAATCTTATTAGTATCAGTCAACTATGTGATCAAGGGTAACGATGGAAAGAAGACTGTAGTGTCACTAATGGGGATAACGTTAAGATCATGAGAGGTGTGAGACAGTCTAATAATTGCTATCATTGGTGTTCCAACCAAACTGATATCTGTCACTTGTCAAAAGAGGAACAGACACAACAATGGCATAAGAAGCTTGGTAATGCGACTCTATAAAATAATTGGTCAAGCCTTGAAACATGAGGCTATATTGGGTTTACCAAATTTGAATGTAAATAACAGACTGTTCTGTGAAGAGTGTCAACGAGGAAAACAGATCAGAGTATCTCATAAGTCTGTCAATGAGTGTTATACATCAAGAGTTCTTGAATTACTTCATATGGATCCGATGGGTCCCATGCAAACTGAAAGCCTCGATAGAAAGAAGTATATCTTTGTGTGTGTGGATGATTATTCACGATTCACCTGGATAAGGTTCCTTCGAAACAAATCTCAGACTCCTAAGATATGTATTGTTCTATGCAAAAAACTACAACGAGAGCAAGGGGTGAATATTTGGAGAGTTGAAAGTGATCATGGAAAGGAGTTTGAGAATGAAGAATTTAATTCCTTCTGTGAAATTGAAGGTATTCGACATGAATACTCAACTTCCCTTACCCTACAACAGAATGGGATGGTAGAAAGAAAGAATCGTACACTTCAAGAAATGGCCAGAGTGATGCTTCATGCCAAGAATATCCCATTATAATTCTGGGCCGAAGCTATGCACACAGCCTGTCACATTCACAATAGAGTGATAGTTAGGACTGGCACTACAACAACACTGTATGAAATATGGAAAGGAAAGAAACCTAATGTTAAGTATTTTCATATTATTGGCCTTGTATGTTATATACTTGCAGATAGGGAGTATCACAGGAAATTTGATGCTAAGTCTGATAAGGGACTCTTTTTGGGCTATTCTCCAAACAAGAGCATTTTGGGTGTTCAACATTAGAACTCAGCCAGTCTTGGAGACTATCAATATTGTGGTTAATGATGATGAAAGAATGTCTTCTGAAATTCAGGAGGGTGATGATGATGTACTCTCCTTACAAACTGACAAAGTTGCTAACTGGTCAATACAGGGTGATAGCTCAACATCAAAGAGCCTTGTGTCTGATCCAAGTATTTCTATTGATGACTCTGAAAGTTCTACATCTATTTCACAATCTAGACCTTCCGCTCATGTGATCAATAGTCATCCTACAATCAGTATTATTGGAGATCTTCATAATGGTATCACCACCAGAAAGAAGGATCACTTAGATTATGTCAAATTAATTGTAAATCTATGTTATACATCATCTATATAAACTGTTTCAGTTTTTGAGACTCTTGCAGATGAGTTCTAGATTAGACCCATGCAATATGAACTCCTTTAGTTTTAAAGGAATAATGTTTGGTCCTTGGTGCCTAAATCAGAGAATGTTAATGTTATTGGCACTAAATGGATTTTTAAAAACAAGACAGACAAACAAGGATGTGTCACTCTCAACAAAGCTCGATTAGTGGCTCAAGGTTATACACAAGTTAAAGGAATAGATTTTGATGAAACATTTGCTCTAGTAGTCAGACTGGAAGCTATTTGCATGCTGCTTAGCATCGAGTGTCTTTAGAAAATCAAGTTGTTCCAGATGGATGTTAAAATAACATTTCTAAATGGATACTTATCTGAAGAAGTTTATGTTACCCAACCTAAGGGCTTTATCGATTATAAGTTTTCTCATCATGTTTACAAACTCGATAAGGCTTCGTATGGTCTTAAACATGCACCTAGAGCGTGGTCTGAATGGTTGACTGTGTTCTTATGTCAACATGGATATGTTCGCGGAGAAACTAATAAAACATTGTTTCTTCATAGATGGGAGACAGACATCATTGTGCCTCAAATTTATGTTGATGATATAATTTTTATTGGTTTTCCTGATGCTAATGAAAAATATGCTAAAAATCTTGTGAAAAAATTTGCCCTAGAGATCTCTCAGTCCAAAAGAACTTTATCGACTATATATATCAAATTAACTAAAGATGGTGAGGCCATATCTGTTGATCACACTGTTTGTCGAAGTATGATCAATAGTCTATTTTATTTAATAGCAAGTCGACCTGATATAGCTTATGTTGTGGATGTATGTGCTCGATATCAATCAGATCCTCGTGCCTCACATCTTCTGGCAGCTAAAAGAATCTTGAAATATTTAGTGAAACAACAAACTTTGGGCTTCATTATACTCATGATACTACTTCGCTTCTTGTGGGATATTGTGAGATGCGGATTAGGCAGGTTGTACAAAAGATAGAAAGTCTAAATCAGGCGATTGTTTCTTCTTAGGAAATAACTTAGTTTCCTGGTTCAGAAGGAAACAAAGTTCTGTCTCTCTATCTACCGTTGAACCAAAATATATTGCTGCTGGTAGTGCATGCTCTCAGCTTGTTTGGATGAAACAGATGCTGGGTGAGTATGGGTTCTCACAGGATACTATGATTATTTACTGTGATAATATGAGTGCTATAGAGATCTCTAAGAATCTGGTTCAACATAGTCGGACAAAGCATATTGATATCCATCATCATTTTATTCTGACTCTTGTTGAAGATAAAACCATTGCTCTTACTCATATTCAATCAGGTCTTCAATTGGCTGATATTTTTACAAAACCCCTTGATGCTTCCTCCTTTGAGCATCTAAGAGCAGAGTTAGGTGTGTGCTCTATTTAAGTTCTTGATTATTTAAACTAAATGGCCAAGCCTAGTTGTTTCGGCCCATGGGTATGGTGGTCCTCACTTTTAAACTTTTGTTGTTTTGGGGCGTTTTCATTTGACACTTCATCTTACACACTTCTGATCCTTACATCTTCAAGAACCACTATTGTTTCAAGAACTGTCTATCTTCTTGCATCTTTCACAGTTCGAGAATATTTCTCTAACGAGGTGTGTTGGTTCTATAAAATGGTTCATACTTGTCGAGTGTACTATCCTAACTCCTCTGTAAACTCTGAGGATCTTGGTGTTCGTATCAACATACACATTGTTCGCATGAGAGGGAAACAAATCAAAAGCACTCCAGCTCATCGTCCGTATGTGCATCTTGCTAATCGTGGTAAGTTTTTGTATCCTGCCAGTTTGGATAGCCCTGATTCTATTCGTTCTACATGCCTTAACCTGTCACACGTTCTATTGGCTTCAAAGTCTGATTCTGATTCATGTGATGATGTTCCATTAACTGATGTTCTCAATAAGAAATTGATATAACGACCCAATAAGTCTGGTGCAAAGCATTCAACGTCAGGTCTGACTATGTCCAAAGAGAAGGGTCCTACTCTTATGTTGACTCCATTGTATAGCTCTACAACTCATTCCTTGGATTCTTCTGGTTCAACAAATCAGGGTGTTTCACACTCCACTAATAAGTCAGTTCTTGAAACTAATACTTCTGATCTAATTCCTAAAGTATCTCCTCCTATCAATACTTTTTAGCTTCCGTACGAACATCTCTGACTTCAGCTGTCACTCATACACTTGGTTCTCCTCCTACCCTGATCAGTGTGACAAGCAATCAAAATCACACTCTAAGGGTCCTTGTGGTGTTACCACCAAGACAGGTCGAAAGCGCTTACCTCAAAATATACCTTTTATTCTCATTGATGGCATTTCCTTTCATCGTGAAGAAAATGCTCAAAGATGGAAGTATGTGGTTCAACATCTTCTCGCTGATGAGGTAAACGTGTCTGACAAACATCAATCATGTAGCAGTATTATGTCTCTCATTGATGTTGCTGGTCTGACCCAGACAATTGTAAATGTGGGAGATTTCTTTCCTAAACTTTATTCAGACGTTTATTGCAAACATACCTTCTGAGTTTGATGATCCTAGTAGTGTTGACTACCAGATGGTCAACATTTGTGGGTCTCGCTTTGTCATCTCTTCCTTGGTGATTAATTCATTTCTCAATATTGCTGCCTCAGATTGTTCTTCTTTGCCAACTCCGTCTAATGATGACTTAGTATCTGTTCTCACTGGTGGGACTCTTATAGTTTGGCCAGTCAAAGGCATTCCTGTTGCTGCTCTAAGTGTTAAATATGCTATTTTACATAAGATAGAGATCGCGAATTGGTTTCCCTCCTTCCATGCTTCCAGTGTATCTGCAGCTTTGGCCATGTTCTTATTTCGCATTAGTACTGGGTCATCTGTTGATGTCGAGATGTTTATTTATTCCCATTTATTATGGCATGTTGGCACGTATGGTGTAAAGGTACCAATTGCTCTCCCTCAATTCTTCTCCAGTTTGTTACTGCATTCACAGCCTAGTATTCTAACTTCTGCTGATGCACCTGGAGTGCGCCCTCGTACTTTATCTTTGAGCTATCAGTTATTTCAGGGTGCGCATGTGTCGAACATTGAACACACTATGCCTACTCTGCGCTTCGCTCCCCTTTGATTCTAAGGCTCCTGGATGTTCTGATACTGCGGTTACATTGTCTTCTACTGTTGTATCTCGACTTCTTAACTATCTTGCAACAGAGTCTCATGCACTTGGCACGTCTATTGCGTTGCTATCTGAGCACCATATTGAAATCGGCAATCTTATTCGCTATTTAAAACTATCATGCCTGCTTCTGGTGATCCTAGTCCCTCTACGTCCTGATTCTCTTTGTGTCCAAAGGGGGAGTGTGCTACTGTGTGTGATGATGTGCTGTGATATTTTTCTATGATTTTTTGTGTCCAAATGGGGAGTGTGCTGTTGTGCTAAGCGAGCTGATGTAGTTTAAATTTTAGGTTGAAAGTTTTTGTGACGACTCTTCATTGATATGTTTTTTTTTGTTGCTACATGTAGCCTTCTCTTTAGCTATTCGCTTCACATTTGGCTTGTGAAATAACATAATGTTATGTGTTCTCAGTATTATTGTCTAAATTCTCTCTGTGAGAAGTGTATATACCATATAAGAAAGCACGGGCTATGTTTGATCCCAAAGAGAAGACATATATGTTTGACAAAAAGGGGGAGTTTGTTACAATATTTTTCCAAACGATTCTTTTCCAATATTTTATAAATCTTGGTATATCTTAAGGAGGAAACAATATCTAGAAGACTTTATATATATTTAAATCATGAAGTATATATAAGTGGGTTTTTCTTCTTCTACATGGACATGAAGAAAAGAAAAATGATGATAATCATTAAGATCTCTGCTACGCCATTTTACCGTGGTCCTGAAAAGGTATGAAAATATATATCTGAAGTAGATTGTTCAATGAGATTACTGATATATATATATATATATATATACACACACACATTTAAGTGTGATTAGAATTATGAATGAAGGACTAGAAATTGAGGAGTCAAATCATTGATTCAGGGGAGCCTGAATTCATCTTCAAAGAGATTCATCATCATCGTCAAGGGGAGCCTGCAATTATGTCCTTAAGTTGTAAAGATAACATAATTATTGTAGCTTTCGTGTTTAAGTTGTAAACTCATGAATCTTAATAATAATCCTTATTTGAGCGAGGAAACTCTCCAGATATAGGTCGTATTTGTCGAACCAGGTTACCAAAATCTTTTTGTGTTATCTATTGTTTATCTACTCTAGCTATTTCTGCAACTTATAACTTTAGATATAACTAGAGGTGTTTTTCCTAGATCATAACTCTTTTCCAAACCTAAGCAACACATACATATACATACACTTTAAACATATAAATTCAAAAAAAGAAAAAGAAAACGATTGAAACGGACGACGGGAGTGGGTGATGACGGCAACGGTAGCAGCGGCAACAGCAACGACAACAACAAGGAGGCAAAATCTTCTTCTCTCCCTCTCCCTCTTGATTCTTCTTCTTCTTTGGTGAGATTGTGAATAGGTTCTATGTGAAAATAGACAACACTTTCCTCGACGTATTCGAAAACGTTGGGGAATGGGACTTTTGGCGACGTCCACAACACACGCGTCGCGAAAAGTTAAAATGTTGATTATTTTATTATCATGTTCCGCAACGCCAATCCCCACCATGTCTCGAATTATGGTCACTTTCTGCGACATCACGTACTAAACATTGCAGAAAGTTGATTCTAGAATTTATTATTTCAACTTTCTGCGATGTATGTTAGAGAGTCGTCGCGAAAAGTCAAAACGTGTCGTTTCAAATTTAACTTTCCACGACGTCTCTCTGACAGACATCACGGAAAGTTGAAATAATAAATTCTAGATTCAACTTTCTACGACGTTTACTACGTGACGTCGCGAAAAGTGACAACAAAATATTCACTATTTTTAGTTTTCACGATGTCTCTCAGACACACGTCGCGAAAAGTGAATAACATAGTCAATATTTTTACTTTCCGCGACGTGTGTGTAGTTGACGTCGTCGAAAGTCCCTTTTGAAATGAAACGTTTCGACTTTCCGCGACGTCTCTTGGACACACGTCACGGAAAGTTGAAATAACAAATTCAATATTCTACTTTCTGCGACGTCTCACTGACATACGTCCCGAAAAGTTAAATGATCAAATTTCATTTTACACTTACCGCGACGTGATGTTCTTGAACGTCGCAGAACAACTCTTTCCCCAACCTGTTGGTGGGCACGTTGGCAAAAGTTGATCAACACCGACGTTGCTTTTGTCGACGTCGTTTCTAGCGTCGCGATTTGTCCGATTTCTTGTAGTGTTATTTTGACCTAATTCAATCTAAAATATAAGACACAATAATAATAATTTTATTATTGTAAAAATAACGGAGGAAAAGCACCAAATAATCTTTACCAAATTTCACCCAAGAATTGAGCGCATAAAAATATAATTAATGCAACGTAAACATGTGAATATCACAAAAAAATAGTCAAATTTAAGTTTAATCCACAACAAGATTAATTAATCTTGAATCTACGAGAGGATCAATTAAATTTGAATCCACAACAAGAGTAATCAAATTTTCAAATTAAATCTTCTAATGATCAAACTTTAGATTCAAGTTAATGAAAAGATTAATTTACATAAAAATGATTGAATAAATATAGACCTAGATTATTTTGATCAATTTTAGATGAATTCAATAAAATCATTCCATTGAAATACCAAAAAGAAAAAGAGAAAAAAAAACAAACAAACATTTACTGGTGTAACAACTTAACAAATATTAATGAAGAAAGCTTAAAAACACCAGTAATAAAATCAGTCAATAATTAATTCAAAGAATGACAAATTCAATATTATCAAATAATTCTCAAATTTACCGAATTGGGCATTATCAAAAATAGGTTCAAATTCACCGCCAACAAATGGATTCAATCGAAACCCCATGTTAGTGACAAAGCATATTTTGAATTTGAAATTCTTTAATTCTTTGGTCATAATTACCCATAATTAAATTAAGAAACCAATAAAATAAAAAACATATTCGAATAATTTAACATATGCTCTAACAAGTGCACTGGTTAACATATATATTTTAAATTTATATAATAGATTAACCCAAGATCATTTATATCAAATTATCTAAAATAAATTACATATTAGATTTCATCCTGAGAATTGGTGATGGTTTTAACATGGCTATTGTCTAAATGTTCTCAATGAATTTTTTTCCTAATAAAATATAAAAAAAACTGAATGCTTATTATTTTGGTATATTGAAAATTATAACTCTAAGTCTCTTTATATATTAGTTCACAAATAATCCTAATTATCAATTTAGGAATGGGCTTCTATCCATTTAGTTCGTAGTCAATTAAGAATCTTGAGTCTTAATTAAATATATCAAATAATAGGTATAATTTAATAAAATAATTCAATATAATAAATTATTAATTTGCATATATAGCCCGTAGACTTTAATCATACATATTATTTATAATAAATTTAATTTGATTGTATTGGGGCCGATAAAAACCTTTGTGGTGTAATTTTTTTTAGTATATTTCAATAAATAAAATAAGTAGACTTCAACATACTAAAAAATTAAGAAAAAAAAATATAAAAGAAAAAAAATACTGAATAAGAATAAACTCAATAAACCCTAATTAATTTTAACACGTATCATCTCATATATTGTGTGTACTGTCGTCATCATCTTCTTTTTTACTCTTCCATATATCATCTCATGCATTGTGTGTATTATCGTCATTATGGTTTGTATTACTCTTGTGATTGATTCATTAGTATATAAACATTTATATTTAATAATTAACGTATACTTAATATTAACCAAACAAGATACCCGATGTCATATTTATATATTTTCAATAATTATTGAAGCATGATACTTATATTAAGAAGCATGTCCATATATATATTGCAAAACATATTTTAGAAGTAAACATACACCATTAAATCACGACTAAGATTATAATATTAAAATTTTGGTTTCCTTCCTAAATAATATCATATATTATTATTTGATAATCTAATTTACTTAAACAAACCCTCTTTGATCTCATTGAAGTATATATATCAATTTCACTATCTATGGATATCATTATCAATGGCAAGTTGAAAAGGAAGAAGTAGACTATTATCTATCCAATAATTAACGAGCCAACCTTTTTAATAACAATATAAATTATTATTTGAAAAATATTTATTTTTTTTTTTCTTAAATATTTTATATCATAGTCTTGAATATAATGGCCCTACTTCTACAACTTGTGACATGTCCATCAAGCATCATAACTTAGATGCAAGAAGAAAAGAAAAGGTAACAATTACTTTCATTACAAGTTTAAGTAACTATTTTAAATTATTGTGTTGTTGGCTTTTGATCAATATTCAATTTCTTAATTGTTTTGCTTATTATGATTGAATTAGTATGGATGAAGCAAATTCCAGCTCAAGGAATAGAGCTATTTCGAAGCCTCTTTTCAGCTTAGAATATTTATCATTATTTTAGTCAAACTTTTTAAATCATAAACTCTTACTTTACAATTATTATGGTCCATCCTTAAGTTGTTAAATTCATATTGTCATGTAAAAGTTTGACATCTTTGCTTCTCGAATCACAAAACTTAAAATAATGATGAGATGAAAATATTGATTTTCAATCTTAAAATAAACATCAATTATGTGTGGATCAACACTTTTTTTAAAAAAAAGTTATTAAAACGAAAATTATAAAATTAAATCCGTAAATTAACACAATGAATACGTTTATAATCAAAACATTTCATTTCATTATCTATGTTGCTTTTATATATATAGATAGATCTTTTTCTACCATATACACAAATGTTGATTAATCAAGCATGTGGATGCTAAACCCATAAAATATAGAAATATATATGAAAATTGCACATATCAACCAAAATTTAATATACCATAATATACTAGAAGTACTTACATTTTTCTTATATATATATATATATATATATATATATATATATATATATATTGCATGGTAAAAAAGTTGATTCTTCTGATTAAAAAATTAATATTTTTATAGAAAAAAGAGAGAGAAAGTACGACATGATCCGTGGGGACTATAAAAAACTAACATTAGGATTCATCAAATTCTAAATTTGAACCCAAGACTGAGATTGGTCTCTTGATCGTTTGGTAATCATAGATGTCGGTTGAATTACATTTTTTACAGTAAATTCTAAATTCACAAAAGATGTTATTGTTTGTGTCATAATTTCATTCGAGATGCTTTTAAATAATTTTTAATTTTATTCTTCCTATCGAAATGGTGATTTAAAATATAAATGGAAACTAAAACAAATGGTATAGCTAAGAAAATATTTTATTTGCTCGGAAATCATCATAAGAATATAAAATAATAGGAATTGTGTTTTTGATAATATAAGAAAAAGAAGGGGAGAGATCTTTCTCAGATATGAAAAATAATACTTCACTGACAATGTTCATAAATTTTTAACCCATATATTTATAGTCTCAGACTCTATCATGTTTCTTTTTCTTTTTTAATTTGAAATAAACTGATTAAAGGATGTCAATTAAATCATAATAAAGTCCATAATACAAAAAAGAAAAGAACAATAATAATAAATAAACCCAATCAATTTCCTATAGTACTAGTTGTTCATGTATGGTTTTTGCAATGTATTTATTAATTAACAATGAAATTAGTTGGTAAGGTGTATGTATATGTGTTGTGTAAAAATATATTATGAAAGAATTAGAGTAATCGAAAGTAAATATAAAATTATTGATTAGAATATTGTATTATGAGGAAGTTATAAATTCACGTGGAAGCAGCTGCAACGAAAAGACACTATTATTTGGAATCGGAATAGAACAGAAGAATACATCTCTAAATTTTCCCCCAAACCCTATTTCTTTTTTTAACTTAATTTAATAAATATAATATTATGTGGTGGTGAGATATTTGAGAAACAAATTAAAAAAAAAAAAAAAAGCAAATTTGCTTTTGAAGTGAATATCTTCCCTCCAATTTGTGAAATATATATCGTCTTTTGTTATGCCTTTTGGGCCCCATTCCATGCCATGCTGACAAGGCCTCAGATTCCCTTCCCTTCCCCTCCCCAATTAACTTCTTTGTTTTTTGAAACACAAAAAAAAATATATATATATATATATTTTTCCATTGATTATTAATGTACAAAATTTTGCAGTTGGGTTCTTTAATAATTAAATTCTAACCAAGTTGATCTTATTAGTTTACCCAATCTGGATTAACTTTTCTTCTTCCTTGTTTTGATTAAAACCCTCACTCAAATTTTCGGGTACGCATGTCTGATCAACTTGGAAAAATGAATCTAATAACATACACAAATAAATA
>JBBPDI010000025.1:10196464-10206859 GCA_037974545.1 Cucumis variabilis | reverse complement strand
CTTCCAACTGCAGAAGCATAGGGAATATTTCTCATATCCTCAACTTCTTGAGGCGTCTTAGGACATTGTTCCTTTGATAAATGAATTCCATATCTGTACGACAACAGATCCTTTTTGGAATTCTGTATTTTATATCTAGACATCATTTTGTCTATATAAGATGCTTAGTCAAACCTAAAAAGAGATGCAAACTGCACTTCTATACATATATGCAATCTTCAGACACAAAACTCACATCAAGTGTGTCTCACCACACACTCATTCAGACTATTCCAGAGTTTCAAGCAAGGTTCATATCCAAACTAGCTATTATTTACAACATAATTATAGTTCAAATAAGAATCTCTCAAAACACATATAATAGTGTGACTCTCACTACTTCCAACTACCCCATGAAGGAATACAAAACATAGTATATACATTCAAAGAGAATCAAAGTCCACAATCAATGACGGAGAACTCAACTGAAGCTTGGTCCTTGACAGCTACATGAGGGACAAGGGGAGGAGGGGAAGAAAACATTGAAAACGTGAGCTAAAACTCAGTGAGTGGCAAGTTTTAAAAAATCAGAGCTCACAAAACATATTCTCAAACTGTTTAAAATATAACGTCAATAATGAAGTAATAATTAAAATGTTAAATTCATAAATTACTATACACCTCAAGACAAGCCAACAAACTTGTACCTAATTCAACCATGGCGAGGCTCCTAAATATACAACCAAGAATAGTTTGCACCTGATTAGGGAATCATATGGCCAAACATAGCTCACGCATATTTAGTACCCGCCACAACAGCAACTTCCATCCAATTTGACCATGATAGCATACTAATTACACGGTCCGAAATAGCTCCCACATGATCCATATCCAAAAGGAAACACAAGGTCAGACGGAGCTCATGCATACATAGCACCTACCACGGTAACAACCTCCATCCAATCCAACCATGATAGCATACTAAATACACGATCCAAAATAGCTCACACGTGATCCATCTTCATAAAGAAACACACGACCAAATAAAGCTCATGCATACTTAGTACCTACCACAGTAACAACCTCCATATCCGCTCCTATGTGCACATAAAGCCACCCACTGTAGATTAAACTAGGCTCGAAGTCATATCTCAATCATCCATCCATATCCTCACCTAGGCTCAAGTTCTCGAATCTCCAATTACGACCTCTTTCAACCTCGAAACCCTCTGACAACCATAGGTGTTGCTACAGAAACACATTCACATAGCCTTTAGAAAAATCACCAATATTATTTCATAAACATCTTATGTTTCAAGTTTAAAACCAATCATGGCTAAAAAGATATTTTCAAATTATTTTCGATTCTTAGCTATCAACACATTCTTTTAAAACTCCTTCAAGTCTAGTTATAAATCAATGAATATTTTAGAAACCAGTTGTCATCTAAAACTTGCTTAGTAAGTTTGAGTTCAACCACCATTTCAAAACAAAAGTTCATGGAAAACTGAAAATCATATTCGAAACATTTCTAACACATCGATTATAAAACAATCATAGCGTACTACAGTAGCATGTATAAATTTATAATAAAAATATATACTTAAAAATAAACCACTCACAATCAATGGTTCTATCTCTCAGGAATATACATTTTTCCCACTTTAATTTGGCCCAAATTTGTTCCAACACCCAATTTTCGATTCTTCTCGCCGCTAGACAGTGACTAAAATCTCCCAATACTTTAAATCTAACAACGAAATGTAATGGGTATTACAAAATCAAAGCCAAAACTTAATGGGTATTCAAAAATTTTCAACAGACCCAACTAAAATAAAGAAAAATTACCCCAAATCTTACTTCCGACGAGAGGGAGTTGGAAGGAACAAAGTTAGTGGCAATTCAGCTCCCGAAATGATGACAAAAGTTAATTAGGTGTTGAATGGCTTCGAGGATAATGAAACCCATGGAGGAATCAGATAGAGCAACACTGACTTTAAAGTGGCGTGAACAATGGTGACGCGGTGTGCTAGTTGTCGTCCGATGTTAGAGGAGCTTTGTCAACATTAACGAGTTACATCGTTGTCGGCTTGTGTCACGACTCATGTGCGAGGAAGATGGAAGAGAATCGGCGTGAGAAATTTCTAGAGAAGGGGGAGAATATTGTGAGTGAAGAAGAAGGCAACTTTCTTCTTTTATTATTATTTTTGAAATAAATAAACATATAAAAATATAAAATAAAATTACCATGTTGTCCTCACTTTAATTTTAACTACCTTTTTCGTCCTTATCTTCATTCTTTTCAAATACATAAATTTTCAAGTCTTATTCCAACTAAGTTATTCCAAATATACCTTATTAAAACATTTCAATCCTAAAGAATTTACAATTTGATTTAAACTTGTTTTTCACCGCTTATGAAATATTAATAAAAATAAAAGGATAATAGAATGAGGGCTTACAACTTCAACATCTGACAACCTGAGGAGGGAAAAACTTAAAACATAAGTCAAACGGATTTAGTAAGCGAGGGTTTTAAGAAAAGCCTTTTAGGAAATCATAAGAAATCCACATATTAATAATCAATAAGCCACAATACATAAAGTTCATCAGAGCGAACAATTAGTGCATATCTCATAACCACCACCAATCAATAACCACATAAAAAATTACCAACTAGTACAACAATCACAATCGTGAGCTCATACTGGGACATGGAAATCTCCCCTTGCTAACCTGGGACTCGCTCTCAATCGTCAGGATCATGTGAGTTACCTAAGATATTCAGCAGCATCTCGCTGCATTTACATTTTTAGACTTGGAAGTTACATTACACTAGCATCTCATCAACATCTTTCTCTCAACGAGCTTTACAATGCCATATGTTGGAGTCATTTCACAACAAGCCCATCATAGGATCTGGGAATCTCCTCTCGATTACCTACGACTCATACTCAACCAGCGTCATGCAATAGGTCTTATCTTCTCTCAATATACAACCATTACAAACAGTAAACAGAAAGCTTGGTACAATATATCACATATTAAGCATTGACGAAGGAATACTTTCAGATAATCATCAACACAATACCTTTTCATGCATCAAGTTTACAAACATCACATTAACTATATATGTGAGTCATCCATAAAACCTTTCTCCTATTGATGAAAGATTCATGAATATTATACCTATAAAGAATACTAAAAAATAAACATTATTCGTTACAAAGATACTCGTGTAGGTTTATGATGAATCACACGTAACATTTATTCATAATTTGTAAATGTAAGCAATTAACAGTCAATAACAACTCAGAAAACACGTCAAATTTTGTTGTCACTCACACATATACTTAGCCTCAACTTCTTCCTTCTCTGCTTTTGGATTCCTCGTCTCGCCTAGTGGTCCCTTCGACCAGTCGTTTAGCATTTTGAATCTCTCATTTTTATTTTCATCTGAAAATATAGCTTTTTCGAGCAAAAAAAAAAACTCCCTTTTATGTTCAGCCTTCGACCCTTTTATAGCGACTTTCCACATCCAAGGGTCACTTTAATACTTACACGTGTTTCCTTTCTGATTCACCGTATCATGCATCCAATTTTAACTCGACATGTAGGTTAAAACGCCAGCAGCGATTGGTCGTTCCCTTGAGCCGCCAACCTTATCTCCTTGGAAAGCCAAACTTTTTAAAATGTCTAACTCTCTTTATCTTCTTGGGAAGCAACAAACATTTACTTTCCTCATAGAGTCGTCTAGTCTTGTCAACAAGACACCAACTTCTCGCCCAACTCCCTTAAGCATAAGTACTTCTTCTCGTATTACTACATTAAACGTTTAACTCTTGGCATCCAACACAGGCTTCTTCCTCGATACTTATTCATGCGATATAAATTAGACAGGTATTCCTCTTTGCATCACATTTCCCCTTTTTGTGTGTTTCCTCTTAGGATGTCCCATACTCTTATCTGAAATAACCTCATCAAGGATCCTTTCCAATCGAACAACCTTTCTTCAGGTCAGAGCCTCACACATACTCCTTTCGCTAAATATATTCTACCATTAGAAATTTCTTTGTTCAGCACTTTTGCCGCAGGGTCTTTATCGTGTTGGTGGTATCCAATCAAGGCTTTACCCTAAAGTTGGGAAGTAGTGAATTTTTATCTTGTGTGATTATGTTTCCATCTCCTCACTTGGTCTTGTTCCCAAAATGATAATCATATTGAGTCAGAAATCTGGCCACTCTCACTCGTACAAATCAAAGACAATCCCTCGCAAACAGAAGTTCATAATACACTCAGGATTAAGACTAAGTTACCTAGATCATCCTAATGAAATATAAACCTAACTAGTTAACAAAGTTATATCTAGTGGTAACTATTTTTGTGGTCCGATCTTATATAAACTCATTGCATAGGATACCTCCACTTGTATGTTACCTACACGAACGCATTGGATCATTGTGTTTGTATCAAATACAAAGTGAGTTGTATCCATAGTGTTACCAGCATAAGGTACTCAGTCTTATTCGTATATTATAGACTCTTTAAGGTGATCTCGAATATTGATCCATATATGTTTCTATATACTGTTCAAGACTCATCAAATAGCTTAGGATGTTAATTTATTAGATTTAGGTTACTAAGACAAAAATAATAATAAAATAAATAACACTTATTGAAATTATAATAATAACACTTTATTAATTATTGAAATCATAATAATAACACTTTATTAATTATTGAAATTATAATAATAACACTTTATTAATAATAGTCAATGGATTACATTTACTCTTTACGATTTTTAGAACGTAAAACCTAACACAAGGGTCAACATTAGGAGATAGAAATATATATGTAAATAGCTTTTGTTTAATTCAAAAGGAAATGCAATCCAGTTGGGACTACTGGTGGATAGGGAGTCTATTGCAAAATCGTTAATGTATAACTGGAAACATATATGTGAATATTTCTTGAGAATTCTATCGCATGACATGAAAGGTCAAAGGTTAAGTCTTCCATGATTGGCCGAACAATTCGTAGAATTTCCACCAAAAATCGACATTGTGAGCATCAAGAGATATGCTCATGCGTATATTATGTAACTTATTCGAGATTTTTTGTTTGTCGGCAAGTCAAATACCTTGGTACACTATATGTTTCTTTTTCTTTTAAATGATTTTGACCAGGCTCAAGTTGGTTGGTGAGTGTGTGCAAAGTGATTACTTAATTCACTCTAACTCAGTATGTGAAGTGTGTTGGGTTAATATTCTGATCTAAGCGATACGTCACGGAGCATGTTCACTGCATGTGATGTGCTCACTATGTCTCTCTATATCGTGTAGTAACTAAGTTTTCATTGAGTACAAGTTTTCCTACTGCTTGTCCAAGTGCAAGCAAAAGAGTAGGTTTACCTGGATGATCCAAGGTCGAACACAGGGAATTGATTCAAAACACTAGTTTTAGGAATTACTTCTCGTTTAGGCGGTATAAATGAATTAAAGAATAATAAATGTAAAGCATTTAAGATTAAACTAAACTACTAAACTAAGCCTAGAGAGTCTGTAACGAGGGATTAAGATGATGAAATGGCAATACGAACTAACTTGTATCTAAGAAGTGAGTGAAGTGATGTGTATGCATTATCATGAGATTAAGTAATGCGACAACCTTGATGCGGTATAACATATTCAACCATGCTCATGATTAAGGTGTGCTTCTCTCAAATTCATTATACGCCACACATGGTCACCTCTCGGGATCCATATGTGACTAAGTATGATTATGTGAGGTATATCTAGAAGACATCACTTATAAATAGTATAGGACTTCGAGATTAAGGACAACAACCTATGAGCGCCTGATGTCCACACTTGTTCGCCTTTCGGGATACAAATGTTGGAAGTGATCTCGCAAAGAAAGATAAAATTCTTTCTTGCGCACGTTAGCCATGTCTTTGCTACTTATCCTCTCGGGTAGTTGACAACTTACGTTGACCAAGCAATGAGAATAATTCAACTAACGCAATAAGACTTATAAGTAAAACTTATTATCAAGAATTTATCACTAACCTAAACTACAAAAAATAACACATTGATTGATGGAGAGTAAAGACATAATGGATTGCAAAGGTATAATGATGCAATATATTAAAGAATGTAGGTCTTCGGCCATTGTACAATATGAACACATATATTACAGAGAAATACAAAAGTGGAAGATAAAGAAGATGGAGAATATTACAAGTTAGAGGAAAATGAGAAATATGAGATCTTCTCCACTTGAAGGTTAAGCTCTCACTTTATAAACTGATCGGAGAAGAAGAGAATGGCTTTACAGACGGCGAAAAGGCTATTCCTTCCAGTCTCTCTCTCTATGGCCCATGCAAGCCTCTACCATGGCCCATACAGGCTCCCCTCTCTTTGGTAAAGAATGAGACTTTTTATAGACAACTTTTGGTGGGGAAACGTTTGTTCTTCTGAACATTTCAGTGTTGTACGCCGAAAGGTGTTTATGACATGTCATATCATCTCTAACTACTATTTTTGTCATCTCGCCTATTCTTCTCGTGAGAGACTTTGTGAATTGCTAACTTTTTCTTTTGTTCATAGACCTACGTTTAGACACTAAAAACTACGTAAAACAGGCATAACACTTGTGTACAGTATATTTATAAGTACTTATGCATTTTTAACTCAATGTTCGCGTTTTGATATGTTTCTTCTACATGTTGGCCTCGTTATTCTATAAAAGGGGCTATAATAACTTGTAATTCTATAAGTTATCACTTGTACGTACTTTTGAGGCGCTACATGCCTTGCATGGCTTTTTAAAAAATTGGCTTGAGCCAGTAATTCACAATCCTTGGAAATATCTACGCCACTAATGTTAAAGCAAATATGGGCATATGATATATTTTCTATTGTAGTACCACAAGTTGCATTACAGTCTCAATTGCTCGACCACTATATTCCATGCATTATTTTATTGATAAATTTTTTTTTATAATATCCAGTAATTAGATATTTGCACTTTTTTTTAACTTATTGTTATTGTTTTTTTTACACATTAGATGAAGTAGTGTCCTACTTGCATTGAAACAATTAGCAAATATTTTATTAATATATCAACAAATATTTAACCGACTTAGGCCCTCTAATTGATGTCATAATGGTAAAGAGGTCTGGACATACTTGGACAATCTAATATGCTTCCATATCGTAGAGTGTCATTTATAAATCATGTGTTGCAACAATTTGGTATGTTGCAAATCGCACCATATTATTGAGCTTTACAGACCTGTCACTACACCAAATTAATTTAAAAGGTAAACACAATCAAGAATGAAGTAAGATTCATGAGGAATATATCACAATGTGGCATACATGTCATGATTGTTGTGTACAAGAAGAAGCAATACACGAGCCAACTGTATCATATGGCTATTTTTCCTGATACATGTCAATTACAAGACGACTTATCACACTCTATGATGCTTATTATTATTGCACGACAAGAATTTTAATATGATTTATTTTATAATTTTATAACATACAGATTATGTAATTATATTATTTATAATCGTTCATAATAATTTTGTTCAAGACGTACTTGATGGAACATGATTTACAAGGATTTGAGTCTGATGTGTGACCAAACCTTGAAAAATATATAACATATTATTCAGAAGATAAGATGACTCAATGTTGCAGACACAGATCGAAGACCTATTCAACGTAGATGACGACAAGACGAAGATGTTGTAGAGGGAGATCAGGATCATGCTTAGTTCATAATTGTAAATTTTAATTCATGTGAACTTCAAGTTTGAATGTAGAATTATACGAAACTACATTCTTATTTGCACCAAAACCATGGTCATATTAGAAACTTAAAGGGGAAAAAATAAACTTGAAAACTTAAAGAAAAAAATCACCTAAAAATATGCAATTTTTTTTCCAAATTTGTTTAACTGAAATAGCCTAAAATGTACAATCAAATGTGTTGCATCAAAACAAAATTTTGAAATTAAGAAAACTAAAAACATCATTGTTGGGATTTCACCTATGTGACAAGTGGGAATACTCCAATATAGTTATAGTTCAAGTATGGTGTTTCCTCTTGCATTCTTTCTCTTTGAGTCCAAAATTCAAATAACTATCATTTATACTTCAAACAATAGACTAATTTAGGAAATAAATTTTTTAAGGAAGTACACGACTTCCTTTAATCCAGTTCAGTCACATCATTTGACCCAATCTTTAGTCACGTAGGTTGTGACTGGATTAAAAGAAGTCGTGTATCGAGTACATAATAGACAATGTATATTATTAAATTGTTAATAAAACAAAAAAGATCTATTATAATTTAACAATAAAATAAATATAAATATATATTTAGCACAATAATGAAAAAACAATTATAAATATATTCAAATAATTCTAAAAGTTTGGTACCAAATATAAATTTGATTGTTTTAAAATCATTTTTACAAAATCAATTGTACCTAAATCTCTTTTTCTAAAATTACTATCAAACTATCACTTCCAAAAACACTCTAAATTATCTTCAAATTTTATAGAACCTACGAAATCCAATTATTTTAGACCTTATTTGGTAAACATTTTTTTTAATTAAGCACTTTTTCTTGTTTTACAATAATATGAATATTTTTTAAATTGAATTCTTTAAAAAATTTCAAATTACAAAAATAACTTTTTGAAAAACAAAAACAACTTTATCTAGCTTTTAAAACATAGCAGATTTTCTTTTATCTCCCTTTTGAAATATATTATTATGATTTGAAAATCTTCGAAATGATCTAACACAAGAGTGAAATCCATTTTTCTTAAGTAAATATAAGTGAACTTTTGTACTTTGTGTGTTGGCCGGATATATATATTGTGTGTCCACATATATATATATAAATGACCAGGTTGGATCAATAATTTAATTCAAAATTGATGTGACATTTCGACTTTGATCCAAAAAATATTTACATATATCCTAAATTCTACTCTATGGCAAAAACTCATTACTCAACCATTAATTGACATAATCTTTGTTCTTAAAAGTGGAAGGTTTGACTCACATTTCATAGTTATTTAAAATAAAAATAAAAAAAAATAAAAAAAAAAAAACTCAGAAATCTTTAAGAACTCTTATAATTAAAAAGTTTAAAATAAAAACTCATTGTTGCATTTATGTCCGTTTGTAAAATCTAGTGACTATAGAAAAAGTCTTATATCTCTTTCAACTTTCAAAATATAAAAATTTTGTCAATTACTAATTTAGTTCAAATCATATTATAGATGGTTTTCTGAAAATTTGTAAAGGGTACAATAATTGAAAACTAAGCTTAGAGTGTTAAAAAAACTAACCGTAGATTCTAAAATACTTGCTCATGCTAATACCTAAAAGTAATTATTGGTGCACTTTATCTGGTGAGAAAAAAAGATATACTCCATGAAGGGCAAGATCAACCTGCATCTGGAGGAGTTCGTTGGTATCATGACTGGTGGGTTGTCGCCCATTCAAAGGAGATTCAGACGAGTCCGGAGTTGTGGTCGCTGCCCCATGCTGCCTATTGGAAGCTTAACCATGATGCCTCGTTGGTAGATTCTAAGAGGATGGACAAGATCAGTTAGTAGGTTCATGACTCTTTCGACTCTCTCCTCCTAGGTGACTGTGAAAGAGTTGGCCACAAAAGGCCCATTGAGGTCCTCGAGGTGTTGGCAATGATTAGAGGTTTAGAGGTTTTTTTGTCCACGAGTCTCTCCCCCACGTTTTTGTGGAGTCAGATTGTGTTATTCTTATCAATGATGTTAAGCTTAAGGCTCTTGTTTTGTTGGAGTTAGCCGGGTTTGTTGATGATACTGTGAAGTTATCTAAGTCAGCCAATGTCGTCTCTTTTGATTGGCCCGTAATGTAAATAGGCGATGCATCGCTTGGCCTGTTCTTTTTCTAGCTTCGAAAAAGCAACTAGGGCTCATCGTATTATTATGAATGTGCATCTGCTCTTTCTAAGGGGAAGTTCCTGTACGTTGTATGATTATCAAATGAAAACAAAATAGTTCTGTTTTTTAGTACAAAATGGCAAGAAACGAAAATAAAAGGAAAGAATAGTTCAAAATAATAATTATTATTATTGTAAAAATGTTTGCACCCAAATTAACAAAAACAGAAAGTGAAGCATCAATTGTCTCAAAAGGTGGTAGGAGCACGTGAAAGAAAGATCCTGTAGTGCCCTTTTGTAGACTGCTGATATCAAACTCTGAACAATTATCTTTCTTTTATACTCAACGCATCCGAGAACGGAGAAATATCAACAAATAAGCATTAAAAAACTTAAAAACCAAATCCTCCAACCAAATACAATCAGTTTCAATCCTATCCTAAACTAGAAAACACAAGATC
>JBBPDI010000025.1:10152781-10186692 GCA_037974545.1 Cucumis variabilis | reverse complement strand
TAATGTAACCAACCAATAGTCAAAGGCAAGAATTAGGCAATTTGAATCTCATTACTGGAAGACGAGTGATCTCTTAGAAACGCCCACAAATTTATAGGCTGAAAGAAAAGGGAGAAAAGAAAATTGGTGGGTATTTGTGGTTGGAGAATTTTACCTTATGGGAAGTCCTTGAATCCTTGAATGCATAGGTGGAGAGAGAGAGAGAGAGAGACAAATTTGAGAGAGAGAGAGAGAGAAGAAGAGGAAGCTCTTTGATTTAAGAGTCAGAGCAAGCAAGAGCGAGGAAGAAAGAGAATGCAAATATGAGGGAAGGCAATGTGTCATGGGGGTTTATATAGGAAATATCGAGACTCCTTCCCCGCTTCCCATTTTCTCCGTTCACCGTTAAATTTTCTCCCGGTTTTTTCCCACTTTTTTTTTTAATTAATTAAATTATTTTGTAATATTAATTATCCTTTCAATACTTCCTTTCAAAAACCCTCAAAAAGTGTTCCTTCTCTTTCCATAATTACATTTTACACCCCCCCCACCCCCACCCCTTTTATTCTCAATTCACTATTACACCCCTCCTGTATGCCTCTTTCACTTCCTAAATTCAAGGCTATATTCGGTAATACGCTCCACTGTTAATTAACCCTCTTCTCTCTTTTTTAGTTCAACTCTGTATGAATACTATTTTGATACTTCATTTTCTTTATTTTTCTTTTCTTTTTCCATCTTATTGAAATGATCCATTCTTATTTACTCATCTTTTTCTTACTTTTTATCCAATATTTTTTAATCCATTATTTTTTTTTCATCTTCGCGTAAGTGACTTTGATTTAATTAAATATATTTGAATTTATCGTTGACAAGCATTTGTTTATGATTTATTATAACTTATTATAAAAGGTGAAAGTTAACTCTATTTAATTTTTTATGATGGGGATGCAAAATAATTGAAATGATGTGTAAACTCAATAAATTTTTAAGAGTAGAAATTTAGTTTTTGTTTTTCAAATATTATTTTAATTGTGTACTTTGAATTTCATTTTCTCTTAACTCAGATTCATTAATTAAGTTTAAATTAGTTAAATAACAATAATATATTATAAATGCCAATAGAGTATATTTAAAAAAGACATTAACCAAAAACCAACTCCTTGAATTACTTTTAAGATTTAATTAATTGAAAAAACATAAACTAGAATTAAGCCTTTGGTACATAACTTATTTGATTTTTTAAATCAATGTTAATAATACGGCTGGATACTATTGTAAATTTACCTTCTTTTTTTTTTGTATTTAGCGAACTTTATTACTTTTTTTTCACTATTCTTTTACGATGAGAAAACTTTCTAATAAAAACAAGAATTATCACCTTTTTTTTTTTTTCAAATTTTGGTTTAAAGATGTAAAATATTGGTAGGCAAATATTGATAAGAAAATAGTTGTATTTTTAATCTTGAGTTTTTTTTATAAAAAGATCAAATAGTTATAGAATTCCCCAACTTTTGACTAATATGCAATTCATTAATGACACCTTCTTTTTAGAATATTCATTAATGACTCGTTTACTCGAAATAAACTTATAAAATGAAAAAGATTATATATATATATATATATATATATAATTAAAAAGAAAAAGAAAAAAAAAAGCTGATTTGGTGAAGGATGGTGTTATAAGCTGGGTGTAGTTTTCTATTTAAAGAAAATGAAACACTGAGATTAAAGAAAACATATAAATAGCCGCTAAATTCTCAAGTACACTCTATTTTAAAAGACAAATAAATATCCGAACTAATTTTGGTTAATTACAACATAGTGAACTACACGGATATGATTTCCTTCTCTAAACACGTGCCATGTTTCTATAATTTATACTTTATTTTACTACATTTACATATTAATATTAATATATCATTTAGGTTTTTTTACTATGTTTTGCCGAATAGTTGTAACAATTTGAAGATAATTAATTAAGACAAACTAAAAATTTATGAAGATTCAAAAGCCAACAACATGATTGTCTGTCTAACCATATCAACATCGCTACACATCTATTGTTTAAATCACACTCATACATGAGACATGTCACTTCTACTTGATAGGGTAACACGACAATGAACATGAGTATCCATTCAAACATATCAAGATAGTTGTATTTGCAATTATGTAGGAGATATTAATAAATTTACTTTATTAATATACATTTAGTAAGTTTAATAACAAGTGAAAGTGAAAATTCAAATACACATGTTTGCTTAAGTTGGTTAATATAGTTAAACAGTTGAAATGAACTTTTATCGTAATAAACAAAACAAAGAATCAAATGTTCCACCAGTAGAATTTTTGTTTAGGAACTTGGTCGAAGGTTTTTATAAAAAGAGTCCAAAAGATTTAAATTACAAATTTAGTCACAAATGTTTAATTTTATGTTTTATAGATTATTAAATTTTAAGATGCCTAATAGACTTTCAAACTTCTAACTTATTGTCTAATATGTTCTTTAACCTATACGATTTTTATAAAATATCAATTGATATATATGAAGTATAAATTGAATCTAAAGGAATTGTGTGCAAAGGATTCCAACTTGCGCTTATTGAGTTAGGGTTAGGTTGTAATATCCTACCACTATCTTGAATAGCCATTTTCATAACTAAAATTGTTTTGTTTTATTCTAATATAAAAAGGCATTGAAGTTGGATATGGAACAATCTTATGATAAATTAGCCCACGTCCTTATGATTTTTACATTTTAGGGGTTAATGTTTGGACTCAAAAGATAATATGTTTGGAGTTCATAATTTATATGTCTACCAAAGATTTTATATATGGAGAGTTCATATGTTTATGTTTGAGACGTGCAAATTAAAGTTGGTTTGTTTGAGTTTATATGTGTTTAGAGTGTAGAGTTGAGTTCATATGTCTGTAGCATCTAATGTTTTTTTTTTTTAAATTCTTCATGATCTGCTTTTATGATTACTATTATTATTGTTGTTGTTATTGTATTATACAAGAACATGAATAACAATTAATCCAACTACATTTTTCTTTTGTAGGAATATATATAGTTAAATAAAATTGAAAACCAAAGTGAAAATAAAAATTTTGATTCTAAATTTTCCCCAACAAATTTCATCATTATTATCATATTCTTCTTCTTATTGATGCTCTGTATTTTTCCTCCATCGTTATCCTTTTTAATGGGAACTCCTCCCTCATCTTAGTAGCCTATGCAATATCACTACTTTTTTCTACAATTTCACTTTTAGTTCCTCCAAATTTGAAGGATTATCAAAGAACAATTTTTTTTTTTTATTTGTTATTTTTGTTTTGAGTTTTTGTTCCTTCTTAACTTTTTGTTCCACCATTCTAATATATGCATACTTTTTCAAATTTCTAACACATTTGATATGTTGATTCATTTTACACATAACTATTGCATTTAAAGTAGAGAAAATATAATTATTTATATAATGAACAACCCTACAACACACTTCAGCAGTCATAGAACTTATGAATTAAATGTGCACAAAAAGTAGAAACCAAAATTGGCAATCGGAGGTTGTTGAGCAAAGATGATTGTTGAAACCTAAAAATGGTTATCAGAGTTGTGTCGAAGATGGATGTCAACTTCAATAATTAATCGTTGGATCAGTTATCATCGAAGATGGATGTCAACACCAATAATTGATCGTCATAATTGGTTGTTCGAAGATGTTCATCGAAAAAGTTGATTGCACAAAAGTGGTCTCTGGAGTTAACATTAGAGTGATTGTCGAAGCCTGAAATTGGTTGTTAGAGTAGTCATCATCGAAATAATTGTCAGAGCCCATTTTAGTCGTCGGAGTTGTTATTTGAGTGATTGTTAAAGCCAAAAATTAACCGTCAGAGTTAGTTGCCAGAGTTTTCATCGAAGCTCGAAGTTGGGCTTGTGAAAGTGGTTGCTAGATTTGGTTCCCATAGTGTGGCAACAATACTCGTCGATGGTGGCCAATGAATAAAACGTTGAAAACATTGAAAGAATGGAAAAGTTGGGTGAGACAGTAAAATATACCAAGTCAACTCCACCAACATTTTAAGTTGGTGGGCTAAACAACAAATGAGTGTTTGGGACAATAAGTTGGTTATTATAATCTTAGGTTATTATAGTTCAGATATAATAGTTTTTGTTTAGGATTTAGATTATTTTAGTTTGAATTATAATAGTATGTGTCTAAAATGTAAACTATTTTAGTTTGAAAAGAAAATAGTAAACACTATAACAAAGAATAAAATATGATGAATGGAAAATAGTAAAAATTGTAACGAATAGTAAATATAGTAGCAAATGGGGTCTTGTAACTAATTGAGGAGTTCATAATAGTATTTATTTTAGCAAGTGATGGTTATTATTGTTGGGGTTGATGCCCTAAATCTCATGGTATTGTAGTTTATAATTGTATTATTCAAGCATTTTATTTATCTAATAAAATAAAGTGTTTTATTTTATTTGACACTTAGTTGCATTAACCCATAAAATCAATTATAAACTAACATCCAAAGCTATCAGCTTCTATAATCTAAACATGTATATGAAGACATACAAGTGGATTATGTTTAAGTGAATAACTTAAATGGTCTGTAGTAGAAGGATAAGGTTGGACATCTTATCCTTGTGACACTACGAATACAGCTTACTTTGTAGTTGTTACAATTGTTCTAAAGTGTCAATACATTAAGGCGGAGGTATTCTATATAAAGAGTTTGTATAAGATCGAACCATGAAATGAATAGTTTCTTTTATTACCACTGTTACTAGTTGAGACCACATTTCACTAAGATGAACATAAGTGAACTTGACCAAATCTTGAGTAGATTGTGAACTCTTGCCTATGAAGGCAGTACTTCGATCTACATGGGTGAGAGTGGCTTATGTTGTCGACTCAATGTGCTTACCATTTTGGAGATTCGTTTGATGGGGAACCTAGAAACACAACTACATAAGAAAAAAGAGTATCTACAGTAAAAATAGTGCAACTGTTAATTTTTTAGTGGAATGATTGATAGTTAATGAATGTAGATTGTTAATTAATTTAGTTGAATGAATGATATAATTATAGAGTGAATAATTTAATTATATTTAGTGGAATGAGATTCATTTAATTAAATAGTTTAATTAATTAATTTAATATCATTGCAGCTTCAATCTATCCATAAGGTCCCTTTGTTAGCTCAATAAGGAAAAATGATACTTAAATTTATTTTAGTTTAATTTGAATGGTTCAAATTGATTAAATAGAACAAATTGTATATGATACAATTAATATAATGTATTTGATGCATTATAATATAAAGTTATATTATAAGAGAAATTAATATTTAATACGATTCAAATAATAATAATAATATGAATAAGATTCATAAATAAACTATAGGTTAAAACTAATATGGATTCCATTTAGATTAGAACTATAAGTCATATGAGAGACCCGGTTATATTATATATGATATAATATAAAGTTTTATATTATATGAGATATAATATGGTTTAAATTTATATTAATTTTATTTTAATTAATATATATTTAATTAAAACTCTTTTTTAATTATTTAGCAATTTTTTCTTTAAATTTGCAATTATTTTATGTTTTTCCAAACGTCCAAAATTTAATCTATGATTTTATAAAGTTTCCAATCAATATTTTCCAATAATTTATATTGTTTTTTTAAAACAAAATCCTATGAATGAATCTAGGAAATTTTGGAGTTTGGTTTCCTATAATTGTGCTGAGGGATCACATATCTGAGAGTTCAAGATTTGATCTCAACAAAAAGTTATTTTAATTAATGTTTAAAAACACCTCTTTATTAGAAGGCTATTCCTAGAATGAGAAATTGTACTAATTTCTCCGTTCTTGAAATTTTCTTCAATATAATCTAAGGGATAGAATGCTCTCTAATGAGATCATTGTTTCAAATATTGGAGTAACGAGAAGTAAAATAAGACATTAATTTTAAAAAAAATTAAAGAATATATCTAATTCAAGATTTGAAATTTGGCCACCATCTTATAAACGGGTGTTATAGGGTGCTAACACCTTCCTCATACAAAAATGATTCACAAACTCAACTCTAGTTCTTGCATTAAAAAATGTTTACTTTATTTCGGTGTTAAATCACACCGTAAAAAAATTGGTGCCGACTTTTTTTAATTTTGTTTTAAAACAAACCATTTTGAGGATGTCGATCGATTCGTATCATTTGGGGCAACGTGGCAATAATAACTAGTATGTTGACTTCTTTAAAAATAATTCTATTTTTTTTTATTTGAAAAAAACTATTCCATCTAAATCTCAATCTCACATAAACGTTTTATAAAATCTTAACAAAATTTATATACCTAATTATTTTAAAAAAAATTGAGGAAAGAAGATATTTGGATATTTGGAACACAGTAAGGAAAAAGTTTAGGCGATGCATATTTGGATAAAAAAGACTCAGAATGAAAGAATAAAAATACACTAAAAGTGTGGAGTAATGCTTTCTTTTTTCTTTTAATTTAAAAAAAAAAAACACATGAATGAGAGTAGGAGTAGGCCAACAAAAACCAAAGACAAATAAGAAAACAAATAACATAAAATGAGCAAAGTAAGAAGAAGTAAAATATAATTCTAAAATGTAGTAAATGCACACACCAATCAATATATATATATATATATATATATATATATATATAAACATAATTTTGGGAAGGATATATAGTTTCACCAACCACATGAAACTAAAATTAAATTCCAACTACCACATCCAAAATTAACAAAACTTCTTAGTGTAACGTTATGAAAACTTTAGGGTAAAAATTATGTAAGATTATAATAAAATTTTAACGTGATAATTTTTTATCCTATAATTAAATATTTGAGACAACCAAAAAATTGAAACCAATTCAATTTACATGCTGATTATTTTAATAATTTAAATATACAGTTAATATAACTCTATAATCACATATTAAAATGGACAAAAGAAAAAATCGAGTGTTTTTTTTTTTTGTTTTACTTATAACCCCTCTTGGATAGTAGTAGATGACACTGATGTGTGTGATATGTGTGGAAATTATATTATAACTTTATTTTCTAAGTTGTATTAAATATATTCGTCCTTAAATAGTAATTATTATAGTATGGGATTGTTACCTTGTATTTTTATTTATAATGAATTAAGTTGGAGTCTAAAAAGAAATAAAAACAACTCTACATAATTATGTGGTTCAATATAAATCATTTAATTTTAAAAATGAAATGAATGAAAAGTTGAAGAATTAATCTCAACTGGATGTAAGAATGTGGAAAAAAAAAAGTTAATGTTTATTTTATTTTTATATTGTTTGAATAATAAATCATTTTACTTTTTAGGTGTAATAAAGTGTTTTTATATAAAAAAAAAAGGAGTTTCAATGAGTACCTGTTTTTTTTCTCTTCTAATTATCAACGTAACAAAATTTAATAAGAACAATTTAAGTCTTTAAACAAATGATAATAGTGTAAGTTTAAGATTTGACAAATGCAAGTAAAATAACTTTTTGAAAAATGATTCTCCTCTTAGCTAGTTTGTAAGATAAGATTGTGTTTTTTTAGAAATAGGTAAATATAATAATGTAAACAAATTAAAATATAAAATTACCACATTCAAAGTTTGTAAATTTAACTTCACAACTGCCAGTATATTGTGCTATGTCATTTACTTGCTCTATTACATACAAAAATTAATGGTTATAATAATGTACTAAAGAAAAAACTAAAAACACTATAGAACATGTTTCACAAAATTGATATTGCATCATTTTTTTTCTTTCATGCATGCATATCTTCAAGTCTTCCCCAACATTACACAATATTTACAACATAAAAGCAAGGTTAAAATGATGTTAAATAAAACGATCTAATAGAAATTATAAGGCAAAGAGTGATTAAAAAGAAAAAAAAAATAAAACAAACTTAAACATAAATAAATAATCAAATGTTTGTAAGAAAAATGGTTGAAGAGATTCTTTATTTATATATATATATGTATGTATGACAAAAATAGAAGTTAGAGAACCTTCTAAACTCATACATTCTAAAAAAAAATTAATCATTGTAATAAAGAAATAGATTTTTCATATTCTTATATGAAAAGATAATACATAATCAATCTTTTCTAAAAAAATTTGAATAATAATAATTTAAACGATTTAAACCTTAATATGTAATAAGTAATGTTTTTTTAAAAAGCAAAAAAAAAAGCAAAAAAAATGAACCAAAATGATGAAGAGAAGAAATTTGGACATTATGAATGATATATATAAGGATAGTATACAAAGAAAAGAAAAAAAAAAGTGAAAGTTTGAAAGACTTCAATTAATTTGGCATATGAAGCAAATGATTGTCCCACTCACAAAAATGCATATTATTAAATCAACCATTAATTAATTAATTTAGTTCCAAATTATTATTGAAAACATTCTAATAAAAAATGGTCTTAGAATATTAGAAGAATTATAATACTTAATGTAATATTGTTTATTTTTTCATGAATTAACATATAATTGAAATACAGTTTGACTAAATAAACGATACATATGACTCCCTAATATATAAAATATTATGATACTTCTAATGTGTATTGTCTTTTGTTGATTATTATTATTATTATTATTTTGACAATGCAATTTATTACTTATTTAAAGAATTTCAATATATATTTCAATTTTCACCAACAAAACTCGTTATATTATAATCTTTTTTTAGAAGGAAAGAACATACCATATTTATATTTTATTACTTTTTGAATAACGAAAACATGATATTTTATTTTGTTAATGGCATGCAGTATATGTAGGTGTTATCTGATTTTAATTAATTGCTTAGAAGCAAACCCGCGATATTTAATTAATTTAGACTCAAAAACAATTTTTTTTAGTTTTTTTTTTCTCCTTTTCAACTTAAAAAATGTGCATACGAAAGTGAGACTAAATAAAATTGTGAAACAAGAACTTAGTCCAACAAGATATCCTTCATTTAGTAATAGAGACACAATTGTCACCTCAGGTTCATTCTTGGTTAAACACTACTACAAAATCTACTTTACTTGACATTAGATAGTTTTACATACTTGACGTTTTTATTAAAAAAACGTCAAGTATTTATCATTTTAAAGGAAAAACGTCAAGTATAGTTTAAAAAATGCGGAGTTTTCACGAAATTTTTCGAAATATTTTAAGTTAGGTTTTACTTGACGTTTTTTTCGCGTCAAGTAAAATCTCCTCTTTTTTCCACTATTACAAAATTTACTTGACGTTAGCTTTTATTTGACACTTTTTCAACATCAAATATAGTATAGATTTTACTTGACATTAAAAAATATAAAAATACATTTTATTTCCCTCTTTTAATCAAATCAAATTATTAAAATAAACTTATTAATATAATCTTATTAAAATTTTCTAGGTAAATAAACTTATTTAAAAAATTATTAAAATAAATTTATTAATAATTATTTTTAAAAAAATAAACAAAATTTTCCTTCCCCTCTTCTCTTTTCATTTCCCCATTTTCTCTCCAAACCCTCCCTACGATTTTTTTCCCATCTCCACCTTCATCTTCAACTCCACCGACGGTCGGCTCTCACAACTCTCCATCTCTCCATCGATCGCCGTCCTATAGCCACCCACAAACCGTCGCGTCTCTTCAAGCTCCGTTGTTTCTCTATCAAGCTCCGTCGCGTCTCTTCAAGCTCTGCCGTTGTTCTATCAAGCTCCCACGGCTCGTTAGTGCTCCCATGACCTACGGCAACTCGCTGGTGCTCCCACGACCCACAGCAGGCCGCCGCTACTCCCACGACCCACGGTAGTCCGCTGCTTCCATGATCCACGGCACCACGACCCAAGGTTTGTGCTGTTTTCTGTTATAATTAGCTTCTTTTTTTCCTTCTCTTTTTTTCTTGCATCAGTTTACTTAGTTTCTAGGTTCATGTGAGGCTTTCTGAATGAGATTGATTAGTGTCTGGGTTCACTTGAGGCTATTCTGAATGAAATTGATTATTTTTTCATGAATCAATGAAATTGATCTTATTGGATATGATCATTTCAATGTGTAGAAGTAAAATCAAACCACTGTGTGTTGTTTGCATCCTTTGGGTTCATAATGTTGGAAGCTGCGTTTCACAACTTTTCTACATAAATAGCAATAGTGGATTTGACATAACCAATTATGCAGAATGTTGGGAAAGAAATCACACAATTCAACACACTTTTCTACATAATGTTGGGAACCTAAAAACTTATATAATTTGTTGATTTTCGAACCTAAAAACTTCAAACGAATTGATCTTAACGTGTTTCAACATTTTTGTTAGCTTAAAAGTGTTATTATGTATGCATTTACCGAGCTGAAATTGTATTTTTTTAGTAGTTTGATGAATACCATGAGTTCATTTAGTCATCTTGGTACTAGATTATTTCTTCAATTGTTGGTGCATGTTAATTTGATGAAAAGTAAATTGCTTCTTAATTTGAGCTTTAATTTCGATGTAAATGATCTTAATACTAGAACACTTAGGCTAGATTGGAATTTGTTTGTTGATAGGATACACTACTTTGCATAAATTTTAATATTTTGTTTGATTGGGAAGAGGGATTAAATAGACATCATGATGTGTGGTGTTTATAAATAGAACTTTAAGGATTAGTCCTCTCAGTATCATATTCAAGTAGTTCACTCTTCCCCATAAAAAAATTAATTAAGTTAAGGGAGGTCAAGTGAAAGAAACACAATCCCTTAAAAATTATTTATGGATCAAGGTATGTGATTCTTTAACTAAGTTTAATTTGTGAAAATTATATAGTTTAAACATCTTGGCATTTATTGTTTTATATAATGTTATGATTTTATTGTGTAATCATGAAAATAAATCTACATGTGGTATCAGAGCTTTGATTGTGAATTTATGATTTTTCTTGATGTGTAAGGTATAAATTCATGTTTCCACTGCAAAATAATTTTGCTTGATTTTTCGTTGATAGAAAAAAAACTCTATTGGATGAGAAAAGATCAAGAAATAATAATAGTAAATAAATAAACGAATCAAAAGGTATTTAAGAAATTACCAAAAACTCAAGTTTTCTTTGGTTGATTTTTTATGGATTAAGTATTCTGATGTGATTGTTTGTATTTATTAATTTATTATTGTTTTTATAGTGAAGAATCCACATGGATTTCAAAATTGATCGATTAGTTTAAATCTATCATTCTTAGATTTTCAAAATCTATGCAACTACTTATAAAGATGCCCATATGATAATCACATAAATTATGTCTCAATTATTATTATTTTATGTATTATGGATATATAATGATAATGATATAATGTATCCACTTACACTTGTGATTTAAATCACACCGTTTAGATTGAATGAGAGTTTTGATAAAATTATTTGCAATATTAATATTTTTGCAAATTTTGTTATTAAAATCACTTGAGAATTATGTTATATGAATAATTTGTTAATCACCAAAGTGGCCAAATTAGTATGTTAAATAGATATCAAACGAAATTTAATGGAAGAAAAACAAATAAATTTGAGAAATTGAAGAAAAATATTTTATTTTCTTATTATGAAAAAGAAAAATCTTTCATCTTCTTATTATGAAAATCTTTTATCTTCTTATTATGAAAAAAAAAAAAATAGAAAAGCTAGAAGAAGATAAAGATCATCAAGATAATCACAATATCAAAGTCGTTAGAGTTTTTCAAAATTCATATATTTATTCTTTTTGGATTAAAGTTATTGAAGATTAATTAGATTCTTAATTACTCGATTAATGTTACTATTTTACTCATGATTGAGTTAGTTAAATTTAAAATATAATAAATTATGCATGTTTAAATTTCATAAAGTTTGATACAATAAATTATGTTTTATTGTCCTTTTGTGTTATATTTAAATCACAAATAATTTAAAACATGTATTTGTTTGAGATTATTTGATATTTATGGTATAAATAATTTGTTGGTCATCAAAGTGGCCAAATTATTAAATGTCCTATAAATATCAAATTAAAGTTACATTAGTTCAATTATCAATGTTTACGATTGTTTTATTGCAATATATATCTATGTTATGAATAATTTGTTAGTCACTAAAGTGGCCAAATTAGTAAATCTTATAGATATATATTCCATTGATATTGTTTTGCAAATTAAGGAAATAATAATTTTTTATTACTTTAATCTGATATCTATATTATGAATAATTTGTTAGTCACCAAATTGGCCAAATTAATAAGTTCAATAGATATCAAATTAAAGTTGACTCAATTACTCATATTTATGTGATGATATGATATTATGAAACATAAAGATATTGTCATGAGTATATTGATTTTCATTATTATAAAACATTTAATTAAATTGTTCAAAGGTAATTAGTAGTTTTATAATTTTGAATTTTATTGTGGTAAGTTGAATTTATTTTAGCAGGATGCCTATATTATGAACAGTTTGTTAGTCATCAAAGTGGTCAAATCACTAAATCTTTAAACATCAAATTAAAGTTGATTCAAGTACTCGTGTTCATCCGATGCTAATGAATGAGATGATATTATGAAACATTGATGATTTGTTGTGAGTGTATTGATTTTCATTATTATAAAACATTTAATTTGTCCAAAGGTAATTAGTAACTTTATAATTTTGAATCTTATTGTGGTTAATTGAGGTGTTTGGTTAGATATTGTTAGTATATCCAACGATAACTAATGTATCTAATTTAAGCATTTAAATTACCAATTATGTGAAACTAAATATAGCATCAGTTAAGTATAAATATTATATATTGTTGTGCCTTCCAAAGAAGAATTTCAATGTATAAGTTAATGATTATTTAATATTATCTGAATCTTTGTTATGTCTTTACATTTATTTCTCAAAACAATAATGTATAAATATATTTATTATGTAATTATAGCATCTTCTCCCATTTTTATTCATTCACATGCTACATCTATAATCAAGTTTAATGTACTCAATTTCTCTGATTGGTGCGAACAAATTCGATTTCATCTTGAAGTTTTGGATCTTGATTTGACACTCTTAAGTGAGAAACCTACTGTACTTACTTCTGCTAGCAGTGATAAGGATAGATTTTTCTATAAAGCTTGAGAAGATAAATGAATTGAGCCTAATGTTTATGCGAATTACTATAGCAAACAATATCAAGTCCACAATTACAACATTTAAAGTGCCAATGATTTTATAAATTTTATGAAAAGTATGAAGAGAAAACACATTGTTTTGACCCATTTGCTAAATTCCTAGAAAGTCATGGAATATGTGCTTAATACACAATACCAGGAACACCACAACAAAATGGTGTTGTAGAAAGACATAATCGTACATTAATGAATATGATTAGAAGCATGTTAATTAATTTGTCATTACATGTGTCCTTGTGGATGTATGCATTAAGAACCGTTCAATATTTATTAAACAAGGTTCCTAGTAAATCAGTTCCAAAGATACCTTTTGAACCTTTTGAACCATGGACAGGAAAGAAACCTAGTTTAAGGCATCTGCATGTTTGGGAGTTGTCAAGAGAATTTATAATTCACATTAAAAGAAACTAGATTGAAGAACAACCCGTGATTTTTTTATTGGTTATATATCTAGAAAAAACAAAAGGGTATAGATTTTATTGTCGTAACGACCGTATGAAAATAGTTGAAACTGTAAATGTAAGATTCATTGAGAATGACGTAACTAATGGAAGTTTGTAACCATGTAAAGTGAAAATTCAAGAAGTTAGGGTGGAAATTCCTTCATCTATAACTTCTTCTCAAGTTATTATTCATGTAGTTGTTGACTCTGTTAACAATCCACAAGAAAAACAAATCAATAGTCAAACACCACATAACGATGTTATAACAGATGAACTTGTAACTAAGGGACTACAAGAAATAGAGTTAAGAAGATTTGTAAGACA
This sequence comes from Cucumis variabilis, assembly GCA_037974545.1. Classification (NCBI taxonomy): domain Eukaryota; kingdom Viridiplantae; phylum Streptophyta; class Magnoliopsida; order Cucurbitales; family Cucurbitaceae; genus Cucumis; species Cucumis variabilis. The sequence goes on along the minus strand of JBBPDI010000025.1, from coordinate 10,172,705 downwards.
AAGAAGATCAGCCATTTCTGATGACTATGTGGTTTATTTGTATGAGTCAGAATTTGACTTAAGTATTAATAATGATCCAGTTTCGTTTTCACAAGCCATTAAAGAAAATAATTCTGCCAAATGGTTAGATGTCATGAAAGAAGAGTTAAAATCAATGAATGATAATGAAATCTAGGATCTTGTAGAATTGCCTAAAGGAATTAAAAGAGTTTGGTGTAAATGGGTCTTTAAGACCAAACTTGACTTAAATGGCAATACCGAACACACACGGGTAGACTTGTTGCCAAAGGTTATACTTATAAAGATGACATTGACTACAAAAAGACTTTTTCTCCTATCTCAAAAAAGAACTCATTAAGAATTATTATGGCTTAGTACCTTATTATGATTTAGAACTTCATCAAATGGGCGTGAAAACTACCTTTTTAAATGGAAAAGTGTTCATGGATCAACCAAAAGGTTTTATGGTTGAAGGAAAGAAACATATGGTGTGTAAATTAAAGAGGTCAATATATGGACTTAAACAAGCTTTTAGACAATGGTATCTTAAGTGCAATTATATCATCACATATATTTTATTTTAATGAAAACATCGGTGATCGATGTATATACCTAAGGATCAATGAGAGTAAGTTTAATTATAACCCTTGTTCTATATTCTCACTTACAAAAGATATGATCATCTTGAGGTGATTGGATATTCGATTTAGATTTTGTCGAGTGTGTGGATACACAAAAATCCAGTACTTTTGGTTATTTGTTCATATTAGCTGAAGGAGCAATTTCATGAAAAAGTGTGAAGTTGTGTATTGTTGCTACATCAATTATGGCAGCTGAATTTGTAGCATGCTTTGAGGCTACAGTTCATGGTTTATGGTTGCAAAACTTTATCTCAGGACTTGGAATTGTCGACAATATTGTCAAGCCATTGAGAATTTATTGTAATAATTCTGCAGTAGTTTTCTTCTAAAGAAACTACAAATATTCTAAAGGTGCTAAATTTATGAAATTAAAATACTTTGTTGTTAAAGAAGAAGTTCAGAAACAAATAGTGTCAATCAAACACATTAGCACTAAACTTATGATTACATGTCTACTAACTAAAGGATTGCCACAAAACAAAAACATTCAATGATCATGTTAAACGTATGAGCATTAGTAGATATCATTATTGAAATCAAGATTATGTTATTTGACACTTTGAGCTTATTTATTTATTGTTTCTGATTTTATCTTGTGGTTCTGTTTTTATGATTAGTATATACATAAATGAATTATGTTAAATAGGACATCATCTTTAATAAAGATACTTATTGTTGAACCGTTATTGATTATCTTTATTATAAATCATGTTAATAGAAAAACTATTTCAGTGATACATGGAAGGGAGTATGTCAATGGAATGATGTATGACCGCCATGATTCTTTAGCAGTTTCTTCAACTTGATCACATGATATGTTATGAAGTTTAATTTTACACATTATGTCTATGAACGTATATGGTAAATAATGTAGCCAAGTGAGAGAATATTAGATTTATTTTAAATATAATATTATTATTAATGTGGCACATATGCATTATATTTTATTTTATCTCTTTTGGGTCTATTATTTTATTAGGTTCATTAGGTAAAACATCATGATGAGTGGTGTTTATAAATAAAACCTCAAGGATTGATTTTCTCATTGCCACATCCAGAAAATTAATTAAATTAAGAGAAGTCAAGTGAGAGACACAATTACTTAAAAACCATTTATGGATCAATGTATGTGATTCTATTTAATTTGTGACTCATGGATTTGGAAACTTTTTAAAATATTTAATAGGTTTACATAATTTTAATTAATTTTGTATTGAAACACATCTCATACATATTTTTAAAAAAATAAATTAAGAAATAAACTATTTTGCTGCACATCAAAGATACATCAATTTCTTAATTTGTCACCAAAAATATACATCAATTTTTTTATTAAAAAAAATTGTCCAATATAAATTAAAATTTTATGTTTGATATCACGTTTAGATTTATATATATATAATATAAATAACCCAAAATTGAAAGTTGGAACTTGTTTTATTAGCCATTAATTTCATAATTTCAAGAATTAGAAAATCTATTAGGTAAATTTTAAAATCAGATGCTATGTAACACTTTTGTCTAGTAGCTAATGAACACTATACTTCTTTTAACTTTTACATAATTTGTCCTCCCAAGTCCAAATTCTACCAGGACAGACAAATTTTAAAATTTTTATAGAATATAATATAAAATACATAAATTAAGCACAATATTATAACACAGTAACTAGTAAACAAAAAATAACTTAATATAGTAATTAAACAATAACAATAGGAATAGACTAGTTGCTACACATGGATTGATAACTCCATCAATCCAACGTCCTCACCTACGACTTTGAGGTGGTATGTTTGTGGATAAACAACTCTATAAGATGAAGAGTTAAATTATACATCGAAATAGTTATTATAGTTGATAGAAGACTCCCTCTTCCGTAACTCATATAACACCAAAACTCATTCGTTCTAATGAGAATGGGAAGATGTGAATTTTATAAAATTTATAAGAAAAATATGAATGTGAATAGATAAGAAGAGGATGTAGTTGATATATAGTTGGTAGAGTCCCCGTCCGTGCTTGGTTTTACGAGTGGACCACCCTCCACTCCTACCTCATTTGGTTTATCTAAAAACAAAGTTTCAATAATGCGTTAATATTATTCATCAATTATTCTAAATCGTATTTATTTTACTATCAATTCAAACACTTGTTATTTATATAATACAATTCACACATTCAATTCTTTTTGAACTACCCCAATCGAACATATATAAGATTTACGGTTTCATTGTTTCATATATTTTCAATTTTAACAATTTAATCCTTTTGTTTTTAAATTTGTAACAATTTAATCTAATCTAAAACAATTCATCAAAATTTGATGTCAATTTTTGTTATTTTATGATATAGATATGGTATTTTATAAAATTATCGAGTCTCTAATTGGTTTGTCAATTTATTTATACAAAAATATATCATTAAATAATGAAGGATGAAACCACTTCATTATGAAATATGAATTAATAGGACTGATACACTAATTTTGATCCAAATAGGTGTAGCGTGCAAATGATGTGATTATTTTTTCAAAATTATATCTACTATTGGATGTTGTACATGGTGTATTATGTATACACAAAAGAATATACCATTTTAATTTTTTAAAAAAATTAAAATTGAGTTGGACGAAAGAATATACCACTTCCATACATCATATCCACCAAATTTTAAAAACTATTATGGATGATAAATCAAAAGCAACATTGTAAAAGTAAAAAATAAAAACTATTTATTTCAAAGAAACTAAATACAATCAATTTTATCTTTTTCGTCTTTTAGTGGTTTTTTTTTTCTATTGATTCTAAATATTTCGTTTTTCTAATATTATTTTTAAAACTTAAAATTTAAAAAAAAAACTAAAATAAAGATTTAAAGAATAAGATGTTAAAATTTTATGGTTTCATTTTGTAAAAAAGAAATTTTAGAATGTCTTAGATGTTAAAACTGATTATGCGGTTGATGGGATGCAGTGATAGGGACATCACAGATAATTAGGGCAGTGCTATTTAAGCATTTTCTTTTCCTTGGAAGTTTTTCTTTTCGATTTTTTAAAAGTTCTTTAGACATATTATTACTGGAAAAAGAAAAAAGAGAAAAGAAAAAAGTAGAGTCACATATTGAGAATATATGTGATATATATAATTAGAAAAGTAAACCATTAAATAAATACCAACATCCAACCCCTTCTTTAATCGTTTAATTAAGTCAAACCTCTTGATTATTAAATTATTGATAGAAATAAATATGTTTGTGAAGCAAAGGGATATTACAGTCCTAAGCCCGTTTAAAGAGTTGGAGCCCTTCTTCCTCAACTTATCCTATATATAGATGTGTGTGTGTGTGTCTGTAATATGTCATATGTCATATGTCATATGTATGTACTGTATGTATAAAAAGAATATACAAGTCCAATAATAATTGTAGTAGTTACTAGTTAGCCTAATTAATTAATATAATAGTTTTATAAAGAATGTTTTTGTTCTCTTTTAGTGGGTTCCACCTTAATCCTTTGTTTTTCTCAACTCCTATATCTTCTCATTTTATTCGAGAGTACCTCTTATCTCCGAAATCAATTATGAAAAACTCTTATGGATCGAATGATCAAATGAAAAGAAATCAAATTCCAACCACCTTTCCTAAAAGAGAAGTCCATAAATAATAATAACGATAAAAAGAAATTTCCAATTTTTCAAAAAAGAAAAGAAGAAGAGAAAGGAATTTCCAATATCAACCTGCAAACACAAATATATATATCCCAAAATTTGAGTAGGGGTTTGATTCTTCATTTGGTACCTTTTTTTTTTCCAACCCTCCATATGGTTTTGATAAATATATATTTTTTTCTTTTTTCTTTTTCTTAACAAGAAGTGATAACCAGACATACATTTATTTGACTATTTTATATTAATTTATTATTTTTATAGTATTTACAAATATATTAAAATTTTACTATATTTTGTTAGTATTTTCCCTAGTTTTCATTTACATCAATTGTTGTTCGTGGTATGTTTATTTAGTTCTTGATTTGTCTTTAATTCAACACTATATATATTTATTTAGAAAGTGTTACATTTTTTAAATATTTAATTTAACATATAAGTTTGTTTTAAAAAAAATTAAAATGTTTATCTAGTTTTTAAAATGTATTTTAAAAGTTTAAATAAAAAATATTTTTTTTAAAAAAACTTTTTGTTAAATAAATTCAAATGGGTCATTAGCTCGTGATTTTATATTTCTCATTTTGTTTAGTTTAATAGGGGTGATCGATTAATTAAGTAGCCTACGCACAAAACTATATTTAACCAAATACATTTTATTATTATTATTATATATATATATATATATATTAGTATCACCTTATAAAACTGAACTTTTAAAAATTTTTTTAGAAAAAAATCATATCAATTATCATTAATTTAAACTTATGTTTGTATATTTTTCTACTTTTATCTAAAATAGAAATTAAAATATATCATCAACTACGATGCCACTTGATGAAAAAACAATAAATATTTTGATTTTTTAATTATAAAATAAATTTTTAGATTAATATTTATGTGACGATCTGGATTTTTATAGTCAAGTTGGGGTCATTATTGATCTAATTATCTTAACTTTCTAAAATCCAATAGCGAAAGCATAAACCAAGTATTCCCATATGGCCGATCACATGTCTTTCTTCTTGTCACTCGCTAGCTTGTGTTTCTTTTTATCTTTTTCTAAAAAGCTAAACAAGGAAAGAAATAGTATAAACAATATATTCAAGACCCACTACTATTGATCCCGCTAGATGAACTGTTAACTTCTTATTAGAAGGTACACTTAGTCATATTGGTCTTGTGATTTTGTAGAGACACACATCATTCATATCAGTCTAGTGATTTCGTAGGAACACACATTAGTCATAAAGTGAACCTAAAGGTATACTTAGCACTCAATCAATCATCAATATTAATCAAAATGTGGTGACTAGCCTAATAGCTAAAGCTAGTAGTTACCATCCGTTCAAATAGCATTTAACAGTCAAGCTTAGTCCAACGATATAACATGGAAGCATCAATCAACCAATAGCTCCATGGTTACATATTCAATCACATAATAATTACATATTATATTACATAAATAAATCAACACAATTTCAACCAAACTCTTATATGAGCCTATCAATGCATTTCAATTATGTGGATAACCATTAGTCAATCCATGCCGTACAACTTTAATTTGGTAGTAGAAATATCTTACCTTAGCTTATGCTAAGTTCCTTACAAACGAAACCATAATTCCACCCATGCATGATCAAAATTAAATTAACAATTTTTGCCAACAAATTACTAATTTAATTACCTTAGCTTATCAAACTTATCGAAATGGAGGTTGAAAAATTATGGAAAAGTTCACCACTTAAATTCTCAAGCTTTACCAAAGGAACCTTTTAAAGGCATGCAATCAAAATCGATTCCAATAATAAACTTAATTTAGGATCTCAAATAACCTTTAGTGAGAATTAAAATTTCACAATAAAAATTCAAAACACTCACCTAACTCACTAATCTTAACCAAAATCGGTGAACGAGGGTGGTAGAGGGCAACAAACAATCGGTCCGAACAGGACTGGACGAAGCGATGCAGACCGACGGCATGGGAGGAGAACAACAGTGAAGAAGTCGGTGAGAGAGTCGATGACTGGGTAGCTTGGGAAATAAGATGAATAGGTCTTTTCCTTTCACACACAATTAACGCACAAAGCCTTAATTTGTAACTAAATAATAATAATATTTTATTATTATTAAATTTATTTTCTTTAAATAAACATATATAATAATTATATATAATTTTAGGAATATTTTAAAAATAGCAAAATAAATTAAAATATTTACTAGTTATAACAAGATTTTGGATTCTATCAATGATAGAAAATGATAGACTATATCAATGTTTGCTATATAATGATAGATTATTATTGATAGAATTTCAAAAGTTTGCTATATATTGTAAATATTTTGTCAAATTTGATATTATTTACAATTTTCTTAATTTTGATCTAAATCCCCCACCTCTTCCCTAATTAATTCATTTCAATCGTATTCTCCAATAATTATGTTCTAACCTTTAAATTTTAATTTTTCACTTATTAATTATATAACCAAAACTATATAATTAATAACATTTTCTGTCAAATTCCAAAAATTTTAATTAAATATACATACTCATATATATATACTTAATTAATCCAATGCATTACCCTAAATAAATTCCTTCAATTCCAATTCTAATTAATCTAACACCTATTGTAATCTAATAATAAGTTATTTAAAATAATTAAGTAACGAAATTAACTTAAATTTTTAGAATGTTAGTTACAATTTATTATCATATCATCTATCAATAAGTTAGAATGTTTCAATCCTCTCAAGTCTCAAATGTACGTATTACATATGATTTTCAGATGTTTTAAAAACATTCATCTCTTCTAATTGCTCAAACATCACAATTTTAGATGTGAATGATTTTATAAGGATGACAATATCACTCATATTGTTCAAAACACCACTCTTAAACATAAGTGAATTAATTCTAAGTTTCAATTAAGATTAGCACTAAAAATAGACGACGAACTAATACAAAGTACTAATCATGATCTATTTTGTTAATTTGACATTTGTAAGAATGTTTAATGTCTTAATTTCACTAGTAACAACCATTTAGAACGTTTGATAAAAACGGTCTTAATTCTTACCCACAATATTTTGTAAGAGTGTAAATTAACAACCCAAAATTTCACACAAAATCTTACAGCTACTTGACAATTGAAAGAAACTCATAATGTACGGGAGAATGACTTGCACCACAACATTATGATAAGAACCTCAATTCCATGAAGGCTCTTTGGTTGGAGGCTTTTTTTTAGGTGGGAATGCTTTTGGTCATTTGAAGCTCATGTTTGTTTGATGAGTTTTATCAATTTTTCTAGTAATATCACTTTTTCATACATTTTTATTACTTTCTCATATTGGATTTGGATTGCCTTGCAAAATGGTGAATTTCTTGATTACAATGCAAACTTCTTTGTATTTCATAAATTAAATCTCTAAAAGAAAAAAGGAAAAAGAAGAAAAATGAATACTTTAAGACTTAAAATAGTTTGAGATTGAGTTTTGAATATTTTAAAATATGTGAAGTTGAAGATACAATTTCAAAGTTTGAAATAAAATAAGATATTAAAAAAAGAAAAAAAAAGTCAAAATTTTGGAATCTTTACTTCTCCATAAGGTTGAAGAGAAAAGAAAAAGAAAAGAGAAATGTTGAATGGATGTCACGTGATAAATGCTTTTCTTTTCTTTTTTACATTTTCAAATTCTGTTCCAAAAAATGCAAAATAAATCCGTAATATCCCAACTCAAATGTAACGGGACGGAGCAGTGTAGACGGTACACCATCCTTTTCTTTCTCTTTCTTTTTTCTTTTTTTTTTTTTAAAATAATTATAGACCCTTCAATTTTACTCTCTTTAAATTGTTTACTATTCTAAAAAATAAACAAATCACTAATGAATTGTTGACAATATTATGTTATACTGCTGTAATATTGAAATTTAATTGTTGACAATGATTTGACAGTTGTTCAAGTCTTTATTAAACAAAAAATATATATAATCCTATCTTTTCTTAATAAGCAAAGTTGGGGTGTGGTTTGGATTGGATTAAACAACGGGCTAACCCAATCAAATTTTGTTTAGAAAAGTGTATCGAATGTTTTATGTAACGAATACACATTGTTGGTTATATTACAAAAACCTTATCTCTATTCATACAATAAACTACGTTCTACTTTAATTGGAGTGGTGGTTGGACAAATCACCAAAATGAAATGGAGTTTTAGAAATTTGCTCAAACCCATTTTATTTTTGTTTCTATTTTTATTTTGTGAAAATGGTCAAACAACTAATTCTTATACTATTTTAAATTTAATGATACACAAAACTACTCATAACTCATACTACTAAATCCTTGTAATTATGGTGTATTTCAATCAGAAAACACTAAACATGATCTAATCTCACTGGTTTAAAATTTGAATATATGTAAAGAAATAAATAATTAACTATTTAAATCAAGTAATATATCCCATCTAATTTAGTTATAAGAAAACTATGCAAACAAAAATAATTTAGATCTATAAAATCTAACAAATATAATTGGAAATTAATGGTTAAAAGGTAGAAAGTTATATGGGTAGTTGTAGTTTCCAAACTATTTAATTATAAATAATAACTCAAAATTTGCCAAGAAAAATAAACACAAATACAAAAATATTGATTAAGTCTGCTTCATACTTAAGTCTTATATATACCTATTTAAACTTGATCGTATGGCAACACATAATATAAAAGCAACTGAAATCTTAATGACAAAATAACAGTCAAATAGCTTCTGTTCATAATTAGTTTTTAAAAAAATTATCATACCATTCAAAAAATGGTTATCTTTATTCTTTTCAATTCAATATTTTTCTCTCTTTTAATTAAATTTCGTGGGACTCGGTTTGAATCCGTAGCAAAAGTTAACTTACATTAATGGACCATGGGCCTAAAATAATGGGCTTTTCGTATTTTGCAACATGGCTTCTACTTTTCCGTTCAGACCCAAATGGTCTCAAACAATAAACTATACAACACTTTTTCTTACCCAATTATTTTTACTTATTTATTTAAGTATAATGACAAATAATCTCTTTTTTTTTCTCTTGTTCTTCTAGAGAATATGACAAATACAAATTTGTTTTCGCAAAACCAAAACTGTTCATCTCAATTGGTTGATGGATTTGAATCTAGGATCTTTCGTTTACAGGGGTACTTACATGTCGGTTGAGTTGAGCTTAGTTTGATATTCACCTTAACTTTTTAAATACACAACACTCAAATATTCTTTCCTATATTACTATAAAAAGTATATACGATAGAATTAATTACAAATTTAGAAATTTGTGTATATTTAATACATCACTATTCATTGTGTAACTATTTTAGCTTCATTACTTTTCATCCCATTTAAGTCTTGTTTAGTAATAATTTATTTTTTAATTTTTTTTTTGAAAATTAGGCATACTTTCTCTTAAATAAAGAATTTTGTAAAACAACTTTGGTTAGTTTTCAAAATTTTGCTTTAGTTTTTTGAAAATATTACCAAAAAAAATAGCTAGATAGCAAAACATGAATTATAGAGGGTGAAAGAAGTGTTTTTAGCTTACTTTAAAGAAAGATAAAATAAAAACCAAATGGTCATCAAATGGTGTGAATTATAAAGAGTTAAGTATCTATTTGGTGAAATTTGACTAAGAAATCAACTCTACAACATTGAAGTTATTGATTTGTTATCTACTTTTTATGAATGTTTTAAAAATAGAAAAAAAAATTAATGTAATTTTATTTTTTTAAAATTTAACTAAGAAATCAACACCATTCTCTTAACAAAAGAAAAAGGATTATATAAATGTTATTAAAAAGAAATTGATTTAATTTTAAAGAGTAAAAGGCGAAATGGTTTTTAAATCTTCCATTTTGGGTCTAACATTACATAATGTTGTATAGTATAAGATAACCATTTTAGTTTTATGTCTACTTATAGTATTCTTAGCATTGATTTTTGTATTAAATGTGTCAATTTCAAAAATTTTGAAAAAGTTGATAAATTAATTGGAAACAAATATTATATATATTTAATTAGTCCAGCAGAGTATGGAATAAGACGTTGAATTCAAAATATGGACTTTTGATAATTCATATGCAAATTAATTCAAACTTGTAATTTTCTAAACCAAATTCAATATTTACATGACACGTGTCTTAGCAAACCGACCCCATTAAAATATGATTATTCAATTCCAAGAGTCCATTCCTCCTTGGCGGATTTCGATTCTCTAGATTTCTTCATTACATTATTAATTAGAGGTCCCCATCTAAATTAATTACAAATCACACACAACATTTTTTTTTCTTAGTGTATTTATTATATTTTATTTAGTAGAAATTGAAAGAATAATGACATAGTTTGCTTTGCTTTATTAAATAAAGAATTGGCATATTCGAAGAAAATAATAATAATAATAAAGATATATAAGATTATATCATATGGTGTTGTGTGTTTTATTATATAGAATCTTTTGTTGGGATATGTATTGCTATTCAAGTGGTAAACTTTTGGATGAATATTTCAATTATATTCCTAAGTTCTTTACACGTACGATTCCTAACCCCCTCTCTATTATTTGTTCTTTTGTACATTTACTATGAAAAGTTTTAAACTTCATTTAAATTCCCTTTTTTCTCTTTCACCCACATATCTTCTTCTGCCCATTGTTAACTAAAAAGTAATCTAAAGTTATTATAAGATTACATAAGGAGGTAAGCTAAATTAACTTACACTAAAGTAGTTTAATCATAATAATTAACATGTACAAACACAGATTCAAATCTATATCTAGCTTAGCTACTTTATTTGTTGTATACTAAAAAAAACATGGTTGTTATCCTTGAATATATCTACCATACAACGAGATAACATTTTATAATTTAAAAACAATTTAAAATGTGAATAGTGATATTTTTAGGATTACAGATTAGTTATATAACACATTTTTGTAAGTAACATATGAGTTAGATATAAAGTTTTATTAATAATATTCAATAGTTCTATAGATTCAATATATGTATATATATTATAGTTGGTAATATAACCATCAATATATATATAGTTTAAGAAAGTCTCTTGAGTGTGTACTAAATATGTAACATTAGCCAACATAAATTTAAAAAATAGTCCACAACATTAAAATAATTGTTTTTGGAAGTTTAAGAATTAAAATAGTAGAAAATTTGATGAAATAGATCATTTTAAAAATTTAAGACAAAAAATATAATAAATTTAAAAGTGTCATTATAAAAATTAGAATAGTCCTTGGTTTCTTTCTCTTATTAATATAGGTTATTTTAATTTTCACATGAATTTAAATATTGTTAAAAACTCGAAACAATCTGACCTACTATATGTCATGTGTACTTTAAATCCTTACCCATATAAATATAAATGCCAAACCCTATGCTTTTTGTTAGCTTATACAGGGATACATTTCCCCTAGTTTATTGACAAATGTTGCAAAATCAGATCCCTTGTGAGGCATGCACAGTATTATATCTGCATCACAATTGATTTCTTCTTATACAGAAACTCTATTATAAAAGAAAAATAAAATGAAAATAACATTATTTTAATTAAAGTCTCAAAATTTTATAATACTTTTTCACTTCTATACTTTTCAATGATGAAGTTAAATTTGAAATTTGAAATTACTTCTTTATGGTTTGCTAAAAAAAATATACATATATAATTAGTCTATATTAAGTTGTTGTGCATTTTACAAAAGTTGAAACTACATTAACAATTTGTCTTCAAATTGAAAAAGCGAAACTCGTTACATTTACGCCATATCTAGATTGATTATTAAAAAATGTTTTCTAAAAAGATAGCATCTATTTAAAACACTTTTGTATGAGAACCATTTAAAATAAAAACACTCATGTGTGTGGTTATATTTCTTTTTTAAGAAATATATTTTATATACAAGTAATTTGTTTGCTTGCTATGTATATACATATATATATGTATGGTTTTATAATTTTGTTTTTCTTACAGCATGTAATTGATTTAATTGGTACCTAAAATTAGTCATTAGTCATTGAAATCGGTTATTGGAGATCATAAATGTTAGAGTTGGTCCTCATAGTTTGTTTGTCTGGTAATCATCAAAGACATTTGTCGATGTAATTCGATATTAAAGGTGATTATCATTGGACATAGTTGTTGAAAGTTTAATTGAAGTTGTTTAAGAGCGGTAGTGAATGGCAGTGATGGTGAAATTGAGGTATATAATGAATACCGTATTTTGACCAAATTAGGAAGATAATTAACCATCGAAACGATTAAAATTGATTTCAAGTGGTTCTTTCAAAAACCACTTTTTTTTTCTTCTCATACCTTCATTGTTTAAAGAAAAGTTGTCGGGACGTCGACTTCTAATAAAGTATTATTGTAAAAAGTAATCAGTTAAACCAAACAAATGCTTTTTTACTATACTATTATGATAATAATAAAGGAAAAGTAAAGTAGGAAAACAATCAAGGGAACAAAATGAAAATGAGTGGAGGAATACTAATATCGAATTCCTTAGGAAGCGAAGCACAATTGTTGTTCATTGGAAGGGAAAAGTAGGAAACTCAATCTCCCGCTTCCCTAATATCAACAGCAACTTTTGCTTTTCTTTTCTTTTTTCTCATCTAATTTTGTAGATTACATGCTTCGATTCTAAACTTTTTTGGTTTATAATCTATTTGTCATCAAGTTTTTTTTAATTTAAAACAAAACTTTCTGAAAAAAATGTTTTAAAAACATGATTTTATTTTTGAAATTTGGGTAAAATTTTGAAAAATACCAATTTTTTTTGCGAAAAAATGGACTTTAATTTTTTTTAAAAAAATAAAAAACCAAATCATTAATAAATTTGCTTAAAATTTTCTATATAGTGTTTTTTCTTTTCGTTAATTAAAAAAAAAACATAGTTTTTATGAACTGAAGAAGGCAATGTTAAATTTCAATCATTTTCTAACCATAACCAAAGATTTTCTTTGACCCAAATCTTAAATTTAAGGGTAAAAGTGAAACTTCCAAACTCTGGAGATATAATTTGAATTGTATGGTTACCGTTTAGACCTCATTTTAGTTAGCATTTTATTTTAGTTATTATTTGTTTTTATTGTTAGTCATAATAATGATAATTTTTCATTATATTTTTCTTTTTAAAATTGTGCTCGCTTTTCCCCGATTCATCCGAATTTTTAGTTACATTCGGAAAAAGGAAAAAAGAAAATTACAAACTACATTCTTTCTTTTCTGCAAAATTCGATTTGGTTTTTAAGAACCTTTGAAAATAAGTCCTATCGTGTTTAATAAATCATTTATACACAATCAAAATTTGAAGGATTAAGGTGTATGCTTCTAAAAGTTGAAAAATAAATTAAATAAAGTTGAATGTTGAAAACTTAATAAAGTACTTATTAAAATTTAAAAATGAAATAGGTACAAATAACCTAAAATGTTAAAAATTTATGTTGAGTTAAGATGCAAAGAGAGTATCCATACAAGTGATACATTGAGATTCGTTTTGAATGTACATTAGTAATGTATTGGACATTGGTTGATAAATAAAGAATCTTTGATGTCCGTACATATTGATGCTTTAAAGGGAAGGATGAGGGATAAGACAGAGAGTATAGATGAATAAAATTAAAAGAATGTGGTTCCGTGACATAAGGAAACGATTGACTCATGTAATTGAGAATAGAAAAAGAAAATGTGAATAAAAGTAGAGTGAAGACAGTGGAGATGTGATAAGCCACTGATTTTCATCCAACACCCCACGTGTAGCGTAAATTCCCACCCACACTTATTTTCAGCCCTTCATCCAGTGAAAATCATTTTGTATAATTCCACACTGCACATTGTTTTCCAACTTATTCTTATTAATTCAAATAACTACGTATTAATTTACTTCATTTTAATTTTTTTTTATTTTTGATTAAGTGACGTCAGCAAAATTGTCCACATCTCCCCTCGCTAGAACATAATAGAGGGAAGTATTTGGGGAACAGCTAATCGTGTTCTTGACGCACTCTTCTCCCCTAATGAATTCACAATATGAATCTTAACTAAACTATTCTAAATATTTATCTTCTTCTTAATTACATCACACCTAAATTCGGACAGATCCAAAAACACTAACAAACATAACACCCTCACGAAAATTCCAAAATTAAATTATATTCGGATTTTAATTAGAGAAGTAATTATTATCTGATAAATTGCTTAATATTGGACTTCTCTTTTTCAATAGCTTTAGTTCTTGAGATAATTTGTGAAAACAATTAAATTAATGTTAGATATAACATTAATAAATAACGATATATATATATATATATATATAAAGTAAATAACAATAAATTGTTGGATTTGGTAAAAATGAATAAACAAACATGCTATCAAATTTTGCACTTCTTTCTTCTTTTTTTTCTTCTTTTTGTCGGAATTTCAACTTAAATTTTTATTTTGCTTTTGTTAGATTGTTTGTTAAGTATAGGAGTGTGAGGTAAATATAGGAGGAATAGGTGCATGTTTTTCTTTTTGTTTCTCTTTTTTCTAAACTACAATACTTGGAGGAAAAAAGTTGATGGAATTGAACTAATCAACCTCAAGATATAGTTATAAATTGGTTTTCTTTGAACGAAGAGAGAAATTTTTAGAATAATGGTTTGTTTCACAAGAATTTAATTTTAAAAGAAAAGAAATAACTATCCAAATTGTAAAAAGAAGCCCTCACGAATCTGCTATAATCAATTTTATGTAAATATTTTATCCGTTTTGACAATTTTTGTTTAAAAGTCATATAATAATTTAATATAGAATTGACTCAACAACTTCATTCATAATCAATCTTGTAATAACTACAAAGAAAAGTTGAAAATTTTGAGATGTTAATGGGATATAAATTTAATAGACTGTTATTGGTAACTATATTTATTAGTTAGTAATATTTGAAATGAAAAATTACTTTCTAAAAATGACGATGACAGATTGTGATGGACGTAATTTAAGTTGATGTGGATGTTAAAGAAAGTAGGCATGATGAGAATGGAGTTTTGAGAAGTGGAAGGAAGCAAGGGGAAGGGCTACAGAGTTGGGCATCCTTTTGACTGTAAGGATTTTGGGAAGGAAACAGAGAAGGAGATGGTTGGAGTTGCCAACCTAAACCAAAATGGAAAGGGGAATTCGGTGGCAGTGGGAAATAGAATCGTAGACAGGTGGATTCATCAGCATCTGCCATGCCCATTTACAAATTGCTGAGGACTCAAACACGTGGCTACTCTTTCATTCTACGAAGTGCTCCACTTCCTATTTTGAATTTTGATAATGAAGTTTTGTTTTTTAAAAAATGAATGTTTCGTTGTGGAAAGAGTGGAAACCGACACTGAATTAGCGGTTGGCCGTTGGAGTTGGTGATATGAAAGGTGAAGCCAAATCCCCTTCCCTTCTTTTATATTATCGATTATATCAACTCAACTTCACCTTTCTACCCATCATTGTACTAAATACTTCAAATTTTTTAATATATAAATGTATTTTTTCTTTCGTATAATAAGAGATTTCAAAACCTCTCATCCTGCGACCAAATATATACATGTATAAATTAATAGTAGGTTTATAGTACTAATTAACTTATTATTATATTGTATTAAATGAACTTTTTAACTTTTGGTAAAAATATCCCTAATTTTTTTAAAAAAATACTTTTACAGATAGAAATAATTAAAATTTTGTTTAAAAAATAAATTTGAGCTTTTCAAAAGAACTTCATAAAAATTTTAAAATAGTTTTATTAATCCAAAATTTATATCAATTTTCTCAGCAATCAAATTTAAATTTATAGTTTTAAATTTCTGTTAACACATGATGATATTTCAAAGAGCACAACCAATTCCAATAATTATTAACCTCAACTAATTGTAAAATAAAAAAATATAATAATTTGATAGATTTATTAGTGTAAGTTTTTTTAGTATGTTTTAAAGATAAATTTTTATTAGAATTATGTGAGATCATTCTGTGGAAATTTATATTTTGACAAATAATTTAAAATATCGATGTTGATGGATATATTGAAATTTTAATTTGAAAAAAATTTCGATTTTGATGGATATTTTGGAAAATTTATAAAAACAAAAAGTTCAAAAAAAAATATTTTTAAATAAGTAAGTGTATTTATTGTTTATATTAGTGCCATTTTGATGCTTATTTTATGTGACTTGCGAATTCTTCTATGATGTAATGGAAATCTCAATTTCCTCTTACTGTCGGTATCAAATTCATGAAAAATGAGAAAATATCGACGTATCGATATAAATTTAAACTATGTTTTTAACTTAAATTTTGGTTTTTATTTTGTGTGTTAAAGAATTTGGTGTAAAAATGAGAATAATGAGTATTTTTTTTTTTTTAAGTTTTAAGTCTATTTATGAAACTTTTCAATAGTTTATAAATATTTTGAAAACAAAAATTTAACGGATTTCATCTAAAACTAACCGCAAGGGTAATTTTGAATTATTTTCAAATGTTTAAAGTCATTTTTGAAATATTTGAAAGTTTGAAGATATTTTTGAAACAACCCACACAGTTAAAATTCTTTTATATATGTATATATATATATATATATATAATTAACCTTATATTTTACATATGCTTTTGGTAATTATTTGATTTTTCTTTTCTTTTTAAAAAAACACGGCAATATAAACACTCATTTCATCTTAATTTTTTTTTGTTTATATCAACATAAAGAAAAGGTAAACTTTGTTTAACAACTATTTTGTTCAATAAAAATTAGAAGGCATTTGAGGATTAAACTATCATAAGATTATAATAACCTCTTTTTGCTATATTAAACATTCTTTTAAAGCCTCCACTAGCTTTAGTTAACACTTGTGGAATTTTTGGTGAATATCTCTTGATTCCACGAATAAACACTACAAGAAAATGGAGATCTCTCGGCGCACAAAAAAAATATGAAAAAACGTAGAGAGGATTTTTCGACGCATAAATTTGTGTCGAGATCAAAGTCGAAAAAAATAAGTTGGGAGATCCCTTGACATATCCCGACATTTTGTGCATCGGGAGATGTCAAGGGATCTCCCAATACTATATGTCGGTGGATTGGCAGCGCGCGACAATTAGAATAACACACCAAGAGGCCCTTGACGTACAGTAAAAAAACTCAAAAAATCACAAATTTTTTAATCTCTAAACAAAAAAAAGGGATATAAAAAAGGGAAGAACGAGATTGGCTTACCATTGGTGAGGGGCGGCAGGTAAATGCGAAGACCAGACATCGAAGTTTGATGGCGAAGGCTGGGTGGTGGACAACGACGAGAATCTTCTTAGATTCTCCCTCTGTCGAAATTCTGAAATCTCTCTCTCTCTCTCATTTTTCGATTGCCTTTCAAATCTGTAAAACAGAGATATGGAAAATGGATTTTAAAGAGAAACTCTCGACGTTGTTATGCATGACGTTAGGAGAAGTTTAATACAATAAAAAAAAACTTATATAAACTTTTTTTGACGTTGTTATGCATGACATTGGAAGAATTTAAATATATTAAAAAAATTATAAACTTTCTCAACGCCATGCATAACATCGTTAGAAGAAGTTCATACTTTTTTTTAAAAAAATTACCTTATACCAAGTCGCCTTATGTCTTGTCGGGATCTTCAACCTTTTTCGACGAAGCTTCTACAATATAGGAGAAGCTTTTTCCCAAAGTTACTTATCTCGAAGTTTGTGTTGTGGGTCGAAAAATACATATTTTCTTGTAGTGAAAATAAAATAGGAGGTACTTACACACAACAATAAACAAGGATCCTAACAGTCTAACAATCTAACAAAATATGACAACAAATTAACAAATACCTTAAATATAATAACAAATTAGAATTAAATTAACATCTCCCTCAAACTCAAATGGTAGAGTAGAGACCCCGCTTGAGTTTTCCATGTAACTGATAGAAGCGAGGAGTGGAGAGCTCCTTGGTCTCATGTCTAGTTGTTCATAGATATGGATTGAAGGATGACGAAGTCTTGGAGATGGTGGCGTATAAAGTGACAATCATTCTCGATGTATTTGTATGCTTATGAAAAACATCATTGTGAGAAATTTGAATAGCATAGTGATTGTCACGATGAAGAAGAGTGACACCATTAACACCATTTCAAAACTCTCACTTGATTCAATATTTACTACTTCACATTCATCGTTTTTTATTCTTTATTATCGTGTTTACTATTTTTTTGTCAAATTAAAATAATTTGCAACTCAAATATACATCTTGAACAAAAACTATTCTAATCCAATTACGTCAACTAAAACTATAATAATCAACTCTTTACTCCAACGGTTCCTAACATGATTAAAAAAAATAATAATAACAAAGTAAAATTTTAGGGGGGGTGAGAATGAGAATCTATAGTCACTTTTAATAATAATAATAAAAGAAAAAACAAAATAGTCAGTAAAAATAGCAGTAATTTTTTAAAACTTGTTGTTTTTTGGTATTTGCTTAAAGTGGCAATGAACATTATTGTAGAAAATTTAACAAAAATAAGGTTAATGTTATATAGAAAGAAAACTGTAGTATTTATTAAATATTAGATAAATAGAATTATGATCAAGGTTGGTGATCCATATAGCCATGAAGTGTTGATTTTGATTCTGGCTCATTTTCACAACAGTGTTAGGATAAATTTAGAGAAAAACCAGCATGAAGTTGAATACAAAGCATAGCCAAAATAAAAATGGTGGGTCAATTTTTAAAAGAATAAAGCCACAAATGTTGCTGCTTTCGTTTTATAAAGTGAGGAAAAAGAAAAATGGAAAATTGAATTCAATTCAATTTACGAGGAAGCCCCCAACTTTCCATTCAAAATACGAATTCTTGGTATCCTTATAAGTTATTTCCCCTTGACAAGAGCGGAGGAAAACCCTCCCTTCCCGTTTTCTCCTCACACGTGTACCCTGCGGGCCCAAACTAACATTCGGTAGAATGGGCGGTTGGTCCGGTCCCACTCTCCTCCTGCCCCGGCCCCGAATCCGATTCATTTATCCTTTTTCCTCTTTCTTCATTATATATAACTGCCTTCACTCTCCGCTTTCCCTCGCTCTTTTCATCCCGACTTCTCTACACCTTTCTGACAATCATCCTGCTTCTTCCTCTCTTTCTCCCATCCCATTCCATTCAATCCAATCCAATCCTTCTCAAATCATAGATTCTCTCTCAATCTTTTTCTTCCACCTCCTCTTTGCTTTTTACCACCGCTACGCATTCTCAGTTGATTTATTCACAACCGTTTCTGTCTTCTCCTTCTTCTTCCTTCACTGCCATTTCAATTCTCTACTCGGTCGTTAGGTATTATTCTTTTTCTCTTTTATGTATTTTATATTCATTTTTTTTCTACTATGACCCCTGCTTCTGCGTGGTCGGTTTTGTGATTATTCATGGAACTTGAAAGAATCGTCAAATGCTATTTTTCAGTTATAATGTGTATGGTTTTTTAGATGACTTTTCGTGGAGCGTAGTCATGAATTTTTCATGAGTTTGGATATGTTTTTCTTCTGTTCTTGTTTGGTTT
>JBBPDI010000025.1:10125554-10138496 GCA_037974545.1 Cucumis variabilis | reverse complement strand
TCCCTCTCTCGGAAGCTCGTCGGACCCTTCGTCGCACCGCCCATTCGCTGCTGCCCTCCTTTAACAATTGATTTCTATAAACATCAAGGACGTCGAACCTTCGCACGGAGTCAGATCGAATTGAAAACAATCCTCCTCCTAAACTTGAGAACGTCACCGTTAGGGTTAATAATTGTGGGTTTCTTATTTCGTATATGCGCTTATTAATGATATATAATATTTGTTAGGTTAGTAATTTTTGCTGTTGTAGTGAGGTCTTACGACAGGGGGCCTTCTGGTACGCATAACTTTATATGGGTAACTGAGTTTGGTATTCAACCATGAGTTAGTAATGTATTTTTGTGTACAATTGCTTCTTTACTTAAATAGAAGTTTGAAGAGGGAGTATGGTCGACGGAAGGAGCTGCATCCATCCAGAAGCCGATGTTTGGATTTCTTGAAAGAATTGGTGGCATTGGCTGACCATTTTGATAAGGAAAAAAAAAAAAAGGTAAACTTTGTTCTATATTTGGTTAATTTAAAATGATAATTCATTCTTATGGATAGATATAAAGAACTAAATTTAGATTTGTAGTTTGAAGCTTACCGTAAAGGCAGGGATTGAGTTGTGCATATAACTCTTTCAAAATATTTTCTCGGATTTTCTTCGTTTAACATTTTTCTCTGTTTTTTCTAATTTTTTTTCACATAAATGCTTTCTCAAAAGAATTTTAAAACTGTTTCCAAAACATTTTTTCTCAAGATTTTTTAATCTCTTTTATATACTAAGCTCCTAAAAGAGGGGTCCTTTAAAGTATTTTTGCTTTTAAATATTGGCTCACTGAAATATTAGACCCAAATAATGTCTTTTTGTCTAATAACTAGTGGTCTTGTGAAATACAGGTCGACATAGTCGCACGTATTGTGATTTTTTTTTTTTATTTCCTTATAGTGGATAAGATGGATGCTCTTACATGTCCATATGCTATATGTGCCTAAGTTTGCATTTTAAGAAACAAGTTTACATATACTTTTTCATAACTCCTAGATAAAAGATTTAAGCAAATGTAAACTTTAGGCAAATGTAGATACAAGAGTTTCAGTTATGGAGCAGTACCTTGTGCGCCTCGTTGGCTTAATGCCTTGGGCTTTGATTATTTTTAAAACATATTAATAGTTGGGATCCTTCTTTATTAACTAAGAAAATTGTTTTAAAATGAAAGTTAACGCAATGACTAGGGGCTGTGTTTATACTTCTTCCTTAGTTTAAAATGCTAAGTACAAAGAGATCTTATTTATGTTTTGTTTCTATTTCAAGGACATAATTCTATTATCAAAGTTCTTAGATTTAGAAGTTAAAGTTCTTAATTTTAGTGCTATTCTTATTTTGTCTGTAGATTTCAAGGAGTTGAGAATAACAATCGGTGAGACTTTGAGTCTGAAGTTTATCTAAGAGTGTTGTAGTGCTTGGAGGAGGGTAACGTCTCTGTTTATTATTATTACATATACTTTGTATTTTATGATTAAGAACGATGATCATAACTCGTTTTGTAATATGCATAAGAACACTGTTCCTATGTTGTAAGTATGTAATGACCAACTATATGTATTATGTTCAATCATATATATACACAGATTGTTAGTTATTTGATTGAAAGTCTGGATTGATTCAAAAAATGTAAATAGTTCAATTGATCATGTTGTATACCATTGTTGGACTTCAAAACATGTGCAATATAATTATATGGCTGTATTTTGAATTGTGCTTAGGTACAAACCAAAAGGAAGTTGGTGAAGAAATAATACAAACATAAAATATATTTAAAAAAAAAGGCTTACGCCCACTCCACTAATTTAAGGCGTTGCCATTTCATGGATATACTGATGAAAACTACAACTGTTGGCATAGTTGATCTATACCGTCAACAATAAATGTTATCGACAATACGTGAATATGCCAACGACATTCTTACACCGTCGGCATAATAAATGGCCATGAAACATTTTTTTGTCATCAGTGAATATACCTTTTGCTAACGGTTAGTTTATAATGTTGCATTAGATCCATTTGTTCACTTCTGTCGGTAGTTCCATTGCAAGTATCTTTTTTGTCGTTAGCAAAGGCTCTTCCAATGGACCTAAGTCGACAGTTTGTGCCAACGGCTAAATTTCATCGGCGTAAGATAAGCCGACACATTTTTAAACATATATTGATGATTTTTGTTATCGGCAAAAGGTCAATTTCTTATACTGTAAATACATACAATCTCTTAAATTCATGTTCGTAGGTCTAGTAGTAGAATCTCTTATTAGAGAGATTAGCCAAACAAAATACTCCCTAGCTAACAGGAAAAATTCTTCAATTAAATTAATCTCAAAATTGAGGTTGAAACCAATTTAACGGAAAAAAATCATCACTTAAATCTTCAAGATTTGCCAAAAAGGGTACTTCCAAAGGTATACTAAAATAAATTCCAATAATAACTTAATTTAGAGTCTTAACTAATTAACCTTTAATGAGTATCAAAATTTCATAATAAAAATACAAAACACTCACATATGTCATCAATCTTAACCAAACTGGTGCGGTGGAGGCTTAGAATTATCTAAGTGAATTCCAATCCTATTTATAAACCCAAATAATAATAATAATATTTATCATTATTATTCCTTTAGGATATATATATAAACCAATATATACATATATTTTTATTTCCATTTTTTTTCCTCGAACAATTCCTTAAATGCACAAAACCTTAATTATTTATAACGAATAATATTAATAATAGTAATACTTTTTTTTTTATTATTATTCTCTTATCAAAATATATAATAAACATATATACTTATTTAAATTATTATTCTCTCCTTAATTAAATACTATCATCTTTTTTCATCCAATCAAATTAACCATCTCTCTCCTCAAATTAATTTATTTTTCAACAATTATAATTGTATTCCATTATATAATTAATTTTACTTTTCTATATTAATTATTTATACAAAACCAAACAATTAATATCATATTCCACTAAAATCCAAATTCTTAATTAAATATATATACCCATAAATATATACTGAATTGATTCCAATACCACCAAAATCAACTTTTACTCTCAAGATCCCAAATTAACTCAAATCCTCAATTCTTTTAATTAACCAAATCTTCTCCAATAAATCAATTATTTTAAAATATCATAAATTTCAAGGAGCATTTTTAAAAATAGCAAAATAAATTAAAATATTTACAAATTATAGCAAAATTTTGGATTCTATAAATGATAGCTACTGATAGACTTCTTTCAATACTACTAATAGAGTGGTTATGAATGTCTATTACTGATAGAATTTGAAAAAT
Organism: Cucumis variabilis; assembly: GCA_037974545.1. Classification (NCBI taxonomy): domain Eukaryota; kingdom Viridiplantae; phylum Streptophyta; class Magnoliopsida; order Cucurbitales; family Cucurbitaceae; genus Cucumis; species Cucumis variabilis. The sequence goes on along the minus strand of JBBPDI010000025.1, from coordinate 10,135,159 downwards.
TTTCTATATGTAAATATTTTATCAAATTTGCTATTTTTGACAATTTTCCTAATAATTATATATATAACCACATATACATATAACTATCAAATCTATAGCAAAAATTTACACCTTTTAATTTAATTAAACAAACACCCAAATTATTTAATTAAATTCAATCTCAACAATACCAAAAATCCAATTATACTAATTAATTAAAAATTCAACAACAAATATTTAATTAATTCTAATTTTATAAAACAGTCAATTCTAAATTAAATATTTCAAATTTAGTGTCAATAGTTCCAACATAATTAAATAAAATTAAGATAGTTAAATTTAATATTAACTTAATTTTCGAGGTGGTACAGAGGTTGAGACTTTATTGTTCAAACACTCGAAATCAACTATTAGGAGATAAATTTATCTACTTTTCCAAGAAACAGGAAGGGGTGGATTTCACCATGTGTATTTGTGTTCGTAGCTCCCTATACTTGAACAAATCTTCAAAATGGTAGACTTATTTAGTCATCTATCATGCCTATTCTTACCCAAGTCATCTATCATGCCTATTCTTACCCATACAGAACAAATAATGATTGTCGTCATAATAGAAGTTTACAATCCACTCAAGATTAAGGTCAAGTCTCTTATGGTAATTTTAATGAAATATTAGTTTTGTTCAAGTAATTATGGTGTTAAAAAAAGAAACCAAGTAATAGTACTCTCACTCATACTCCTTTATACATGATACCTCACTCTCACATGACTCTATATGAACAATATGGTTCTTACTTGTTTGTAACATTTACATTTCATGTAACAATTACAAAGTGAATCGTATATTCATAGTGTTACAAAATAAGACACACAACCTTTATTTGATTTTTTAGAGGCATTTTATGTTATAACTTGAACATGAATCACTTGTATGTCAACCGCAAACAGTTCAAATGACATCATATAATCTTATATCTTAGTTTATTGAATTGAAATAATGTTGTAGATAAAATATTTTTTATTTTATTAAACAAAGAATTTGTATAACTGCGAGATCTATGACACCAAATCCAACATAAAACCCTATGGCGTATGCCAGAGAAGTCTTTCACAGTAGAAGACAAGGGAGAATTTGAATCTACAATCAAAAGCCAATGAGGAGACATTGTGGAATACGAGATAAGCTTTTATTTCCAACTCAGAAGTTTTAAAATGGCATATGAAAATTTAATCACATCATTATTTCATTATAATCCTAATTTGTCTTCTCACTAAAAATTCTATGTTCGAGAAAAAAACTACTACTTCCAAAGTTGCAGGTAGCAACGTTAAAAGTTGAAACACAAATTTATTTGACATCAACAAATTCTGTTTAATTTTAATCTAATTAAACTCTATTGTTAACAACGGATATTGTTACTGCTTATATCCTTTCACTAATTGATTATTTAGAGTCTCTAGCAAGTCACTATTTATGCTTCCAAGAGATCAAATGCATTTGATTTCTGCCTAGCTCCCCTCCTCTTATGCATTTCTTTTATTTTATATTTATCCAAGTACAAATTCTTTTATAAGTTTCCATTTCAAAAGCACTATCCTATCACTTATCACTGTATCAATATCTAAGAATAACAACAATAAATGTCTATTAATATCTATTCTTGATACAATTTGAAATTTTGTAAATATTTTTAGCAATAAGTTAGTTTAAATTTATCCAAACAAACAACAGGACAATTTTATAAGTAAAAAGAGATTGATAGGTAGGAATTAAAGGAAAGGTTTGAAAACAGAGAATTTGGAATAAAAAGTTTTTTTTTTAAAAAAAACATATATATAAATGTAGGGTTGGGTCAAATAATGTGAGGATAACATTGAGAAGATTTTTTCTCTTTAAAAAATATTGTATTTACATTTGCAGAAGTTGCCTGAATACTTCTTCTATATACCAATTCTACTACAAATGAAAAATACAAACACTATTACTCTTTTTTGTTTTTGGATAGAACTGAACTTTGTTTTTGTTTTTGGACATTGAGATATCCCCTAAATTTTAGGAAGAAGCTTTTCGTATTTTGACCAATGGAATTGGATGCTCAATTATTTCATACACTAATTATCTTTACCTTTCTACACAGTACACATATATCTCTTCAAATATTCTCATTTTCACTTATCTCCCAATATTCTCTTTTTCTCTCATCTTTTTGACTCTTCTCATTATTCTCTCTTTTCCACTTTTTTTTCCCTTTCTTTTCTTAGAGGTAAAAACGTGGATGTAGAAATATAAACTGATAAAAAGTTGAAATATACTCAATTATATCTGCGTCGATATCTAAAAAATCGATCCGAACGAATCGACACTTGACGATCAATTTTTATGAAAAAGCAGTCAACAGTTTGAGGAAGAGTTTTTTAAAAAACCAAACCAAACATGTTGAACCCAACCAAAATTTTAAAATATTAATCTATATATATACGCAATTTTCAAATAATGTAACTTCTCTGTTTTCAATGTCGACCGAACTCAGTCTCGAAATTGCCCGAGTTCTAGGCTTCTTAACTTCTTTGTCTTCCATCCCTGCAGAACAAGCACCAAAATTAGTTCGAGAACTCAATCTCTAAAGTTTTTTGTCCTTCATCTCGGCAGGAAAATGCCGAGATTTCACTTTTTCATTCATCTCGGCCATGAAACACTGAGATTAGTCTCGAGATTTCACTTCGTTCTTCATCTTGGCTGAAAAATAACACCAAAATTAGTTTTGGGATTTCACTTATTTTTTCATCTCGATCGAAAAAAGGAACCAATCGAAACCGACCAACAGTTCGACCGATCGGTTCGAACTGTTGGCGGCCAATGGTCAGTTTCTTCTCTTGTAAACCAATCGAGTCTGTTTTTGGTAGTGATTTTAGTACAAAACCATCCTCGCCTGATTGATGATCACCCGTATTAGAGTAAGTTAAATAAGCAATGAATGGTAAAAGAACGAAAAGAAGGATGAAATTAAAAAAAAAAGGGTTATGTTGGGTCATCTCAAACAGGAGACTAGGTCAATGTTGTGCAACTATAAGGAAATGATAAACAATAGAATTGGAGTGTGAGCGTATTTTAGTATATGATTCTGTGGGACAGGAAAGGAGGCAGGTAGTGTGACTGTGGGCACATACTCAAAGGCTCACGGCCTAGTGCTCCCCAGTCCCCAATTTTTCTTCTAATCTCTTTATACACTTTGCCTATGTTATAGTATTGATCAATGAATCCACACCCCAAATTAATACAGATTTCAGCATTTCCTAACACCATAATTATTCTCTTCACTTTTTCTTTTTTCATACAATTAATTAATTATTTAAGATTAACTAAAACAAAATATCTATACGTCACAAATTAAAACTTCATGAAATCGATCTTTTTTCTTTTTCTCTTCTACGATGTTTTTTTTTTCTTTCTCTTTTTTCTCTTCTATTGCATTTTTTTTTTAATATTTTTATTTGTCCTTCTTTTCATATTCTTTCTTCTACAATATTTTTTTTCCTTCCCATCGTCTTTTTCTCTTCTTCTGTAATTTTGTCCAAAATGAATTTCTAAATTTGAGAATTTATCAAATAAAGTTTGGAAAAAAACCAAATTCTTATTGGCAATTCTCTAATTTAACTATGGATGATCAAAAAATTATGAAAAACTTTTTCCCTTGCTTTTGTTTATATTCTTTTTCTACCGTATTTCAAGAATGACTTGTACCGCATTACTAGTTGGACATTGTCAGGAAGACTATTTTACCTATTTTTTATTTCTTTGTTTCTTTTACAATACAAATGGGAGTGATATTCTTATGATTATTATGTCACTAGTGCCAAATTGAAATGTCATTGAATGTGTATATTTTTATTCTAATGAATAAAAATAGAGTAGATATTAAAAATAAGATAAGTAAATGGAGAATAGAAAAAAAAATGAAGGGAACAAAGGATTCTATAAGGAATTATTCATCTTTCTAGTATTCGATACCAGAAAAATTCTTTTTCTTGTTCTTGTGTCGAAATAATAAACTATGAATTATTCTTGATCTCGCTCGTCAAAGATCCCTATTCTTAGTTTTGATCTCTTTTTCTTTCTTTGCTAATTTTTTAATATTTTTTTAATCAAATGGTTATTTGATTCAAGATTATGTGCCAAATATAGACATTAGAAAAAAATAGTTGGGATATTGGATTGCTAAATGTAAACGATCGATTATAAAAATAGTCAAATCTAAACGATCGTGTTCCAAATATAAACGTTCATGTACCAAATCAAATCTAAACGACTTGTACAAAAAAATGTCAACGATTCGACAAAGAACGGATATTCTAAGAACGAAATTCGAACATAAGAAAAGAAAGTTCAGTCAACTAATCAATATATAAAGAATAGTCGCAATATTCTTTGCGCCTTCGGTCATTGAACATCCATAAATAAATAGGGGGCGGAAGATCAACTATCGGAAGGATCAGTGAAATATGATTGATGCTTTCTGGGAGTTTTTAGTTTGGAGCCTAGGACGGCAATTCCATAGAAAAAGAAGGAAATGTAGCTAGCCTTCCTTCTCCAAGAACGGGGCTAATGCCGATTTCTTTCATATTGACTTCTAAACGACTTGTACAAAAAAATGTCAACGATTCCTTTTCAAAATTTTTTAGATTTGACATTTTTTGCTACCCTAATTTAAACAATGTAAACGATCGTGTGTCAAATGTAAAAGATCGTGTACCAAATCTAAACGATTGCGTATAAAAAATCTTGAAAAAAATCGTTTAGATTTGGCTACCCAAATTTGAACAATCGTATCGGAAAGAATAACCAAATCTAAACGGTCATTTCCCAAATATGTTACGCGCTTGGCTACCCAAATTTGATCAATCGTATAGAGAAGAATAATCAAATGTAATCGATCGTTTTTCAAATATATTATGCACGGGATGTCAATTAATCACGGGGCATTTTTGAAATTTCACATTGTGGTTTTGTGAACTTTTTCTGTTTTTGAAATTGTTCTAATATTTTTTCACTTTATTCTATTTTGAAAAGACCCCATTATTTAAATCACTAAATATTCATATACACAAATGTCATATAGATGCATCTGAGATTCAATCAAACTAATTAACAATCAACTATAATTAACACTTACCTCTCAACGTTTAAATTTCTAGTCTGGCTATTTGTCTTAACTAGTTGAGCTACTTTGAAGGTTTTCTTTTTTAATTGACCACATATGAGATGGTGTTAAAACTCCAATAATTTTGAAATTAATAACACAAAAATTTATAGTTTGTTTGGATTGACTAAAAAACAAAAATATTTTAAAAAAAGATCATTTTTATTTAATTTTTGAAACATTCTTGTAAATAAAAAAAAACCGTTGAAAACATTTACAATATATAGCAACATTTCAAGTTCTACCACTGTTCCTAATAGACATTGGTAGAATTTTATTAGTATATCAATAACATAGATATAATTTAAAATTATTTCGCTATATTTTATAAATGTTTTCAACAATCACTAGAAAAAAAAAAACAAAGAAGATCTCCTGACACCTACAATCATCAAAAAATTGCTAAAAATGCGTTGAAAGATCCTCTCCTTACGTCATTAGTACCATCGCAAGAGGATTTTTCGATGCCGGTTTATACCTCGTCGGGAGTTTAAAATAACACTCCTGATGTCATATACGATGTATCAGGAGATATTTTGAACTCCTGATGGGATATCAATCAGTGTCTAGAGTTCATTATCCAAAGATTAGTAACAATTAAAGGCCACTTCAATGAATTCTACAAAAAATTCTAAGAGATAGAACCAGCCCAAATCATTAACATTTCACCCCAAGTGTCCAGTTGTAAAGTGTGTTTAGCTCAATTGAAAAGCAATCAAACCATTTCTATAACCAATCTCATCAATGCACTTTCTTATCGAGCATTTTCCTCCAAAAAGTGTTCATATTCAAATTCATGGGTCATATATTCTAAAACCAATCTAAAATACTTACTACAAAATTAATGCCACTATTCTTGAAAAATATAGAAAACCAACTTCAAGATTAATCAAATTCTCATATTAGCTACTGAAAAAGCAACAATATGTAAATAAATAGTACTTAGTCTGTAAACTTCATTTTCATTAATCCAACATCAAACTACTAAACGAAACATAGGAAACGTTGCAAAGTATAATCCTACGAACTCTTTCAACACTACAAACCATTATCGAGCATAGAAAGATAGAGAAGAGTAAACAAAAGAAGAAAGTTTAGAGTATTCGAAGAGAGGATCTTGCACGAACATGTAATGATGATGACAGATAGCGAGATGTGTGACGGTAGGAGAGATGGCATTAGATGGCAGGGAGTGGTAGCAAAGTAGATCTAGGGTTTGGGCGCGAAAGAGTTTCACCGATTTAAGGGGAGAGAGTTTGAAATAGATCTGTGTTTATCACATATACGAGGGAGTTTTAAAAGGAAACTTCCGACAACTTATAAGGCGTTAAGAGTATGAACCACCTCTAGACACATAACCAACGTCGTCAGAAGTTTTATAGGAAACTCCCGACCTTTATAAAAGCAATGGGAGTTATGAACCATTTTCCAACTCATAACTAATGGCGTTGGGAGATCTTGTAGTGAATTTTACTATTTTTTAAAACATGCCCTTAAGTTTTCCAATAAATTTTCTTCAATACAAATTTTAGAAATGTTCTCATAAACTACTGGTTTTGTTTGATAGAGACTCCATATTCGGTTTTATGTTTTTAGATTCACTAAATTTAGCAAATATGCGTTTGACAAACCATTCGAATTTTGTTTCTAAAAACTGTTTTCAGATTTTATGATTCAAACCGTGCAAATTCTCAAAACATTTTTTTAATATAAGTTTTCAATGTATCCAACATTTGAATTTTATATTTTAAAACACAGAATTGATTAAATACATATAAAAATATTTAAAAATACAATGTCATATGGGAAATTGTATTAGATGACAAAAAAATTTAGAAAAAAAAATAGTTCATAACACTTTTTTTTTTTCATATTGCAAATCTAACAAATATGACGATTATTAGACGGTAATTTGATGGTACTCTGACAGTAATCTGCTTTTAAATTTGACATTTTTGCAATTTTGAAAATATAAATAACATAGACTCCATTATCATATATTTTTTTTCGTTAGTTTTGCAAACTCCCCATGTCATATTATAAACTCAATTCATTTTTATAATATATATTATGTACTATTAATAATACAAAATAATAATTATATAAAATTTTAAATTAAATTATAAATTTGGTCTCTATAATTTTAAATTGATAGAATTTAGTCTAGATTATAACTAGAATTGTCTTTTAGTTTGATAAAAACATAAAAAATAGTCACACTCAGAGTTATTTATAAAAGTTGTCAAATCATCTGTATATGATTTTTATAAAACGGGAGTCTAAGCTCTTAACTTTATCCAAACAACATGAACTAAAATTACCATTTAACTAATTTTTTAAACATAAATTTTATTCGTAAATAAATAAATTAACAACTAAATTTTAGTAGATAAGAAAGAGTAATTTGAAATATATTTAAACATTCTTTTAAAACTTAAAATTTAATTTTTAAATTGCTACCAAACACATATATGAAAACAAAAATACCTTACTTTAAAATTTTTGTTTTTAGATTCTTTACCAATTCAATCTTGATTAAAAATAACGATTTTTTTTTAAAAAAAATATTTAAACATTTTAGCGGTTAATTAATAAAGCATTCAATTTTATTTTATTTTTTTTAAAATTTTGGTTTAAAAAAGAATTTATTTTCAAAATGAAACAGCGTTGGGAGCAGAAATGGAATATTCATTTTTCTATAAATTGAAGTAAGAGAGAGAGAGAGAGAGAGGTTCTGACATTTTGATAGGGCAGACTGGCAGGCACGTGACTGACAGTCTCAACAAATCGTGAGTAAATAATACCCTCTGCCTTATTCCAAAATTCCAAAATTCCAATCTCCTCCCCCTCCTCCGACTCCCTCTCCCTCTCCCTCTCCAACATGGCTCCAACATCCCCCATTTTTTTACATATCTTCCCGTATCCTTTGACTCACGCGATAACCTTCGCGTTCTCTACACATCATACCACAATCGTGTTAGAATAATACTAACAATTACAATGGAGAGATGAGACGCGGGTGGTGAATTCGAGTGTCCAGAATGATGCGCCGTAACCCAAGAGCTTGTCCCACGCCCACCTTCCTCCTCTGTCCCACGTGCCCCCTCTTCCACTCTTTTATTCGTCCCCACTCTAACTCTAACCCTAACCTCAACCTCACTTTCTTAACCATGCTTCACTTCCCCCCACCCCCCTCCATACTCAAATACTAAAAATTACCATCACCATTCATTATCTAAACACCTTTGAGCCTTTCACATATCATCAAAACCTCCCCATCTAATTCGCAAAACCATGAATCTGACAATTATCTAATTTATAATTAAACGTCTGATATATTTATAACCAAAAAAGTATTTCCCTGCCTTCTGTCTATCTATCTAACAACAACAACAACAACGTAGGTGAGATTGTTTTTACGCCAAATAATGGCTCCTTTCAAATAACATTTTAAATTCTATATAAAATAGCCAACTATACTCCAGCTCCCTCCAAAAATTCCTCCATCGTGATTCGTAGAGACGTTTAAACAGTTCCATTGACCAAACTTTATTTTATTCCAATTATTTTGTTTAATGCACAATAAATGCACGTTCTGACCTTTTAGACATCGTATATCAATAATCAACTTCACAATCAACTTCATTGAGTCAACCGGAGAGAACTAATTATTATCATTCACCCATATGATATGGATCGTAAAAAATTTGACAAAATATTTACAAATATATAACAAAATTTCAGATTATATCAATAATAGATATTGATATACACTGATATGCTTCTATCAATGACTATCATTGATAGAATCTAAAATTTTGTTATAGTTTATAAATATTTTAATTTATTTTACTATTTTTAATGGTAAAGATATCAATAATACAGCAGTTTTACCATACATAAAATCATTTCATTTGAGGTAAAGTAATTAGAATCATAAATTTTCCGACAAAATCACAATTGGTGGGTAATTGTGGAGGCGATTAAGGTGGAAAGTAAAGCAACCATTAGAAAAAAAAAGTATTATATATATCAAATTCTTGGAGGCTTCGTTTTTTCTAATACACGTTAAAATGATGTGTGAAGGGAAAAGTCTTTTAGATTAGGATGATTAGTGAAAGAATTAAGAGTCATAATTACACAATAAAAAGAGAGAATCCAAAATTTGCAGTTAACTATTGGCCCACTTGCTATGAATTCAGGATGTGAAGCAATCCAATAAACTGACACAAAGTTTAGGAAACCGTGTGGGGCTCCCAGGTTGAGTAATTCAATCGGAGCCATGCATTCAGCTTCATGCCGACGACATCCAACGGACAAGAATTGTCAGAAGAGGGGATGAATTGATTAACTGCAAAGCAAAAGAAAGAGTAAAGTCATCAGTTAGTAAAGTGTGAACACGAGAAGTTGTTGGTCAACGGAACTTTA
>JBBPDI010000025.1:10092629-10118230 GCA_037974545.1 Cucumis variabilis | reverse complement strand
TCTTGTTGTGTATTGTGTCTGGTTAAACCATTGCAACAAGCTTAGGTAAATTTTATGAACTGATTGAGTTTCAAATATCTCTTGTAAGTTACCTCCAACTATAGTGCATACATTTATTAAAAAGTGAAAAAATGAGATGTGTTGCCATGTGAATGTCAATTGAAAAATACAATATGATCGGCTAGTTAAGACACCTGACAAAGTCTGTGATGTAATACCACATGTCAAAAACCAATAAGGAGCTTGAAAGAAAGCATTGCATAAAGATTAGAAATAGGAGTCTTTGCAACAAACTTTAGAATAAAAGTAGAGCTCCCACCTTTACGGGACACATGTCATAGAAGAAAGAATCTCCATGAAAAGCCTGAAAGCTTTCTCCATCTATGCCCCTCAAGTGAAGAGTTGCAAAGAACTAGAGACAAGAAATTTTCATACTTAAAACAACCATATGAAAGTTCAATAGAGATAACCATTCGAAAATTAGAAACTAGAGACAAGAAATATCCAAGTTCAACTCAACCTGATTTGACTTAATATCCTTTCCATTCACAACCTTGTAAACTATAGGCACAACCTGCAAAGAAATTTTAGAAAGGAATCTAACAAGTAAGAAAACCCAACCAATTAATCTCTAAAGTGCAAAACAATAGAAACAAATTGATGGAAATGTCAATTTCAGAGAACAAGAAGAATAAGAAAAAAAATCAAGGACATCACACTTTAAACAACCTTGATAAAATATTGGAACATGCCACTGAGTGTTCCTTGACTCCATTGCATACTTCAAGCAAAAGTAGAAGAGAAAAAAATAAAAAATAAAAGGGAGAGAATGTGAATGAAATACCACAATTAGTTTAAGGTAAAACAACAATTTATTAAACTTCGAACAAACAAAAATGAGCTTACCCATCTAGAGGATTTACAACACCTGGAAAATCATCTCCAATAGTTAATCTAATAATTCTATGGATTATCTGAAGAATATTATAAATAAATGAGATGGTATCCTTAAAAGAAATGCAATAAATTTCTCAATTAAAACTAGTTGCTTACATTAAAAGTATCCCACTGAAATGATGCTAGTGGATTATGAATCTGGAAGTACAGTAGTTGAAAACCTTTTCCGGGTGCAAAGTGAAAATTCTAGCCACCTTATTAACTTCCAAGAACCCATATATGCTACATCCTTCACCCTCTTCATTTTTTACCCATTGAAGAAAACCTTCTCGTGTGCACTAAGAGTACAAATAAGTTAAGATTCAAGAGATTCCATTTCACTGTCAAAGTGTAATCCAATCTTGTAACTCACAAGTTCTAAGAACAATAAATGATATAATACTGAAATGTGCAAGAAAATTAGGTTGAAATCGACTGAATTCTAAATTTCCCTAAATTGGAAATAGACCACTCAAAAGGGTTACACTAAATTGTTTAGTAAATACACCACAAAATTGACAAGTTGAAAGGATTTTTGTTTTATGCAATTTAACTTTGGACTGTTACTATTCACTATGATTCCTGTGTAAACCATATCCAATGATGCAAGCACTAAAATTAGACAATGTCTATTACTCACATATCCATGGAAAACAATAATGTTAGAGGACGTCTATAAAACTGTATAGAGTAGAAAAGTATGGTGGTTCAATATATCCTACCGAGGCAGAAGAGTGGATGCATAGGATGTGAGAATGCTTTAAAATAATATATTGTGATGAATATATTAAAGTAACATTAGTTGAAACCATGCTCATAGATGATGTAAAAGAATGATGGTTTACACTAAAGGAAGATTTGGCTGAGGAAGCTAAATAGGATTGGGTTGTATTCCAAAGTATGTTCGGATTGGAATACTTTTCCAAACACTACCAAAAGATGAGATTGAAGGAAATGGAGGAAGAAAGTAAACAAGAGTCAATAGGATCTTGTTCTAAAGAAAAAGAAGGAACTTCGAAATTGGAAAGAAAGAAAGCAGTGTTATAAGTGTAAGAGGTTTCACAAGGGAAAGTGTGTTACTGATGAAGTTTAATGTTACTGATGAAGTTGAATATTACTTTTGTCGTAAAAAAGGAGAACATAAGAAAAATTGTTTAGCATTTAGTTTGGGTAGACAAGTGGAGATGGGGGTAGTCTCTGCAGGCCTATGTATTAGACGACAAGTAACAGCATCGATTAAGGAAAAAGATAAGCTTCGTTGAGTTATCTAAAGGAAAAAGAAGAAAAGTATTAAATATAAAAAGATGTAAAAAGTGTGTGTTTTTGTGCGCTTATGTAAATCAAGCTGTATATTATGTGTGTTTATGTAATTAAGGAAGGCTTATGAAATAAAAAGTATATTTGTAGGTAATTACTTTTTGTTTATTTATTAATTGGACTAAGATCAAAAGGTTAAAGTGTTATGAACAAGCTTTAAACATATATATATGGATGTTAAGGATATGAATGTTTGTGGAAAGATAAAGATGTCTCATCATAGAAGAAAGGGAAAAGCGAAAGTACGAACAACACCCATGGAAGAGGATCCAAATTTAGAAAGTGAGTCAATTATAAGGCATGATGGAATGGATGAACAAAGCTACTTGCAGATGTTCCAAATATTTATGGAGTCAATGGAAACCATGCGAATTAGAACTAATAAGAAACATATCATTGAAAAATTGAAATCTTTAAGTGCTACGCTTTTTCAAGGATCCACAGATCTGGCTGAAGTAGAAGTGTTCTTGAATCTGTTAGAGAATTGTTTTAAAGTGATGGACTATCTCGAAGAGAAGAAAGTCAACTTAGCAACTTTCCTATTGCAAAAGGAAGTAGAAGGATAATGAGTTTCAATTAAAGATAGAAGAAGAGATACAGATACCATGAGTTGGATAACATTTCAAGGAATATTTAAAGATAAATATTATCCTAAGGTCTATTGTGAAACAAAGAGGGATGAATTTATACAATTAAGACAAAAATCATTGTTAGTGCCTGAGTATGAAAGAAAATTCACAGAACTATCTCGATATGCTAGACCAATTGTGGCACTCAAAAGTGATATGCCGACAGTTCGAGAAAGAACTTAGATAAGAAATTTAGACTCCAGTGACGGCAACATCAAAGTGGGAGGAATCTTCACAGTTGATTGAAACTACTTTACGAGTAGAACAAAGTTTATCATCAAGGAAGTTTGATGGTGTGGATCACCAAAATGATTAAAAGATAAGCTATGGCGGAAGGAAACAAGAAATCAAAAAGAGCTTCAATCTTGGAATATCGTAAGAAAACAATTTTAAGAATGGATTCAGGAAAGGAAACTCATTCCAATCTCGAAACTCAGGAAACAATTATCAGAGGCCAGATGCAAGCAGCAACACTAAATCTCTTTGTGGAGAATGTAATCGATATCATATTAAACAATGTCTCAAAGGATGAGACATTTGTTTTCGATGTAAGCAATGAGAACATTTTGCAAAAAATTGTCCTTTGATGAATACAAGGGATCAAGGAACTGTTTTTGTATCAGTTAACTAACTAAAGATAACTCTAAGAGGAGAAGAACCTAGGAATGTTAAACAAAAAAGCCTTATGAGGAATTAAAAACTATTATATTTTAAGTATATAATTAGTTCGATGTTATGTAGATAAAAGTATCCTTTTATGTTTATTGTTTGGTGTTTAAATTTCGAGGATGAAATTTCTTAAGTGGTAAGAATTATGAAACCTAAAATTTCTTTAACCTTTAGAAATTACTAAGATTAGCCAAGGACAAGAGAAAATAAAATTTATTGGAAAAAAAAGGTAAAAATTTCTAGGAACTTAAGTTTAGGTTTAAGAAAAAGAGAAAGTTGAGAAATTTGGCTAAGTGTCTAATGGTTGTTTTTCTTTTTTTATGTTTAGAAGTTGTGTGGACGGCCAAAGGGGCTATATAATCTCTAAATGTTGCTTGTTGGGTGGCTAAGGGAAGGGAAATAACCTCTAAAGAGGTTAGCTTGCTAGGCATTTTCAACTTGTGTTGGACGGCAAGACAATCACTAAGTAGCCATGCGTTAGAAGAAGGCATGCGGCCAAGTATTGGGAGGTTGGCTAGGCGAGAAGGCTTTTGAGGTTAGCTAGGGGTTTGAGGCTTTTCCTTAGGTTGCCAAAGACCATGCAAGGAAGGCTTGTAGGCAAGGAAGGTTGATGGAACATGAGAAAGGCTTGCTGCAAGAATGCTTGAGAGGTTACTTGGCATGCTAAGTGAAGAAGGTTCCCCACAAGCAAGCTAGATGACCGAGGCTTGACAAGTTGAACATGGAAGTTAGCTGGGCGAGGAACACTATGTGGCCAAGGGATTTGCGAGGAGACTTCAAGGTTAGCCATATAAGTAAGATAAGTATGTGGTATGATGAGGGCATTCGGTTAAAAGTTAGTCGAGGTGTCTAAACCATGTCATCATGCATGTTGAGACCAAGGAAGACACAGAGAAGTTGTTGAGGTATTAACAAGAGTTTAAGAGGTAAGTCTAATCAAAGATTAAGTGTCATCTTAATCGCATGGAAGGGACTCTATAAATAGGCTAGCTTCAGAAATAAATTTCTCACAAATTACTCTTACAAAATAACTTAAATTAGTCTTAGCAGTTTAGAAATTGAGTCTAGTTTATGAGAAAGGGTTGTTGTGCATTTTGCATTCAAATAGGTTTGCGATTCGATCAAGAGAAGGCGAGAAAGTCATTTCTCAGGTGAATCTGAGCAAGGTGCAGTTCCACAAGGCTACACGTCTCACTACTTGAAATTTTCCTTCACAAATTTGAGGTAAGAAGGGTAAGCCATTTTAGAGCAACTTTATAGAAGAAAGTATTTCCGAAAGAATTATGGAGTTTAAGTTATGAGTTTTCAAAGATGGATAATAATTCTAGAAGTTAAACACTTTCTAAGTAATGGCTGAGAGTAATGCATGTGTAGGCCAGATGGGCTTGGCGTTTTCGTTATCGAGGTTATTTTGGATCAGATTGCACGCACATGACAAATAAATTATTCTTTTTAAACAACTATTTTATAAATTCCAGATCTTCCTAATATTTAGGGACATTTGGTTACGATTGTTTCCTGTTAATAAGCAAATTGTGATCTCAATGGAAAAGGATGAGGAAAGGCTATATATGTGGTAGTATGATGATGATAGCCTCTTGACGGGAAAAGATTATTTTTTGAAAAGATACATCGAACGTCCTGGTAGGCTGACAAAGCTTGAAAAAGGTGATCATTTGATTGATGATGATTTAATTTTGTTGAATATGGAGATTTCGTAGAAAGTAGCGTTCTTTGAGAAGAGAAGGAATATTCATAAAGGACATTGAGTTGAAGGATCAACTCACGGATTCAGGGGGACCCTGAAGTTGTCTTCGACGAGATTTTGGTTATATTCAGGGGGAGCCTGAAGTTATTTTAGTTATTGTTATAACTATTTTATGTAACTGGAAAAATATGTTACTTATGAAGAATCTTAATAATATTCTTGATTTGAACAAAGAGGCTTCCAAGACTTAGGCATATTTGCCGAACTGGGTTACCAAAGTGTTGTACATTTTGTTTCCGTATGCCATTAGTTAATCATGTAGTTAAATTTGTGTGGTTTAGCTAAAGGTTATTTAACAGTATCATTTTTCAATTGGTATCAGAGCGGGTTCGATACTCATGAAAACACCAAGGAAGGTGCAGCTACTACCCGACCACCTATATTGGATGGAAAGAATTATTCTTATTGGAAGATTCGAATGACATCGTTTCTAAAATCCTTTAACTCAAAGGCCTGGAGAGCAGTTAAACTGAGGTGGACTCCACCTATGATTACAATAGATGGAAAGTCTGTTCCTAAGCCTGAGGAAACCTGGTCTGAAGTTGATGAACATGAATCTATGGGAAATGCTCGAGCACTAAATGCCATTTATAATGGAGTAGACTTGAACATATTCAAGTTGATCAATTCAAGTGTTACCGAAAAAGATGCATGGAAATAACTCAAAGTTGCATTTGAAGGAATAACTAAAGTCAAGATGTCTCGTCTCCTTATGCTGACTACCAAGTTTGGATCCTTGAGGATGATGGAAGAAGAAACCATAATTGAGTACAACGTACAGTTTTGGAAATTGAAAATGAGTCATTTAACCTTGCTAAAGAAATACCTGAGGCTACATTAGTTAGAAAAGTCTTGCGATCTCTTTCCTAGAAATTTGATATGAAAGTTATAGTAATTGAGGAAGCACATGATGTTTCTACACTCTCTCTCGATGAATTGTTTCAGTCATTGCTCACATACGAAATTATCTTAGTTGAACGAGTAGAAAGTAAAGGTAAAGGTCTTGCTTTTCCATCCATCCAGGAAGATGAATTTGTTAAAAAAGAAAAAGCCTCTAATGATCAAGTGAATGAGTCGATTATCCTGCTAACCAAGCAATTTTCAAATGTGATCAAGAAAATGAATAGCTCTAACAATTATGGATCTAATAACCGATTTCATAATAACTTTAGAAGGAAATAATTTGACCGCTCAAACACTAGGAAATCAGATCGTTTATCTGGTAGAGAAAACAGATCATTCAAATATAGGGAATGCGGAGGCCACAGTCATTATCAGGCTGAATGTCCAACCTATCTGAGAAGGCAGAAGAAAAGCTTTAGGGCTACATTGTTTGATGAGAAATTGGAAGGAATTGCTGAAGAAGAAGAGTTTATCAATGTGTTTATTAGTATGGCCTTTAATAGTGAAGAAGACTCAGGCTATCAGTCAGATGCTAATTTAAACTGTCAACACATAGAGAACATATCCTACAAGAAGATGAAATTATTGTTGGAAAAGGATACCACGGCCAGGGCCATTCAGAAAGAAAAGATTCAAGAATTAATTGTAGAAAATGAGAGACATCTTTCTGTGATTTTATTTTTGAAGATGAAGCTAAAAGAAGTTCAAATGAACCACAAATAGTTGGAGAAGTCTGTGAAAATGTTAAATTCTGGTACTGGGTGTCTAGATCAAATATTGTCCATGGGAAAAACTAACTCAGGTAAGCATCATCTAGGCTATAATACTTCAGTGAATCTGAAGAGACAAGAAAACAAGACTGTGTTTGTACCAGCGCGTAAAGATGTGACTAGAAGTACATGGGAATATTCGAGAGGCAGTAGAAGTCCTCCATCTTCTACAAAAACATGGACATGTCACTTTTGTGGTAAGAATGGTCATATTAAACCTATTTGTTACAAAATGTTAAACAAAGGCAGATATAAATGGAAAATGGCTTCAAAAGTTGATAATAGAAAACATGCTCAAAAGTCCGCTTATGGAACTTAGAGGAGTCAAAAGGTAAAAATGGTATGGAGAATCAAACAACATTCTAAGAAGAGTCACATAGCTTTCACATTGGTTCAAGTGTCTCGAGAGGATTGGTTTTTTTTATAGTGGATGCTTCGGACATATGACTGGAAACCGCTCCTACTTCACGAACTCTGTTGAATGATTCTCAGGGCATGTGACGTTTAGTGATGGTGCCAAGGAAAGAATTCTAGCTAAGGGAGACATTGTCGAATAACATCTTCCTAGATTAAGTGATGCACGATATGTTGAGAGTCTCACAACAAATCTTATCAGCATAATTCAGTTGTGTGATCAGGGGTATTCTGTAAATTTTAGCAAAGGGTCACATTGTGACAAACGAACACTTCAATGAAGTCAGTAGAGGTATTAGACAGACTGATAATTGTTATCACTGGTGCTCAAATCAACCTGAAGTGTGTAAAGTATCAAGAGAAGAAAAAACTCAGTTGTGGCATAAGAAATTAGGTCATGTTAGTTTGAGTTCGCTTGATAAAGCGCTTAAACATGATGCTATCATGGGCCTTCCAATTCTGGATGTGAAAGGACAGCTATTTTGTGAAGATTGCCAACAAGGAAAACAGACTCGTGCTTCACATAAAAGTATCAAGAAGTGCTATACGAGCAGGGTTTTTGAACTTCTACATGTGGATCTCATGGGTCCAATGCAAAGTGAAAGTCTAGGAAAAAAGAGGTATGTCATTATCTGTGTGAATGACTTCTCTCGGTTTACTTGGGTTCGGTTCTTGAAAAGCAAATCTAAGACACTGAAATTATGCATAAGCCTATGTCAAAATCTACAACGTGAGCAAGGGATAAATATTATAAGGCTACGCAGTGATCATGGAAAGGAATTTGAAAATTTTAAGATGGATTCATTTTGT
The DNA here is from genome assembly GCA_037974545.1 of Cucumis variabilis. Lineage (NCBI taxonomy): Eukaryota > Viridiplantae > Streptophyta > Magnoliopsida > Cucurbitales > Cucurbitaceae > Cucumis > Cucumis variabilis. The sequence continues at coordinate 10,110,014 of JBBPDI010000025.1, read as the reverse complement.
GAAAGCGAAGGAATTAGTCATGAATATCCAGTCCCTTTAACTCCTCAACAGAATGAGGTTGTTGAAAGGAAAAATCGAACGCTTCAAGAAATGGCTACAGTGATGTTGCACGCCAAAGACCTTCCAATAAGTTTTTGGGCTGAAGCAATACATACTGCATGTCACATTCATAATCAAGTGACAATTCGTACGGGAACCACAGTGACTTTGTATGAGTTATGGAAGGGCAAAAAACCTAACGTGAAATACTTCCACATCTTTGGTAGTATATGCTACATTGTAGCAGATATAGAGTATCATAAGAAGTTGGATGTTAAGTCAGATAGAGGAATATTTTTGGGTTATTCTCCAAACAGTCAAGCATATTGAGTGTTTAACACTCGAACGAAATCTGTAATGGAAACTATCAAACTTGTAGTTTTAGTTTCTGGTTCGGATAAAGAGTTATAATAAATGATTATGAAAAAGACGAAAAAGTCACAACCACAGGTTAAGATGATGATGATATTGTTCAAACTCAAGATTATAATTTGTCAGCTAATACTTTAAATAATACAGATGCTGGTATTCTTTCTATGCATGATGTCTCTGACAGTGTAAATAACTCAAGTCCCATTGATGAGTTCGTTGTTCAACAGATTGGCCTATCCTCTCATGTGCTGAAGAATCATCCTTCAAGTTATATCATTGGGGATGTTTAAAAGTAAGGTAACTACTAGGAAGAAGGATCGTATTGATTATGCAAGGTTAATTGCAAACGTGTGATATACTTTTTCTATTGAACCAGGGTCAGTAACTGAAGCTCTTGAGAATGAATTCTGGGTTTGTGCAATGAAAGAAGAACTTCTTCAATTTCATCGACTTAATGTGTGGAGATTAGTTCCCAAACCGACCAATGTTAATGTTATTGGAACTATATGGATTTTTAAAAATAAAACAGATGAAAATGGCCTCATTACTCGTAATAAGGCCCGCCTAGTTGCCTAAGGATATACTCAAATCGAAGGAGTTGATTTTGACGAAACTTTTGCTCCAGTTGCTACACTCGTAGCCATCCGCTTGTTGCTTAGCATTGCGTGTATTCAAAAGATTAAGTTGTACCAAATGGATGTCAAGAGAGCATTCTTAAATGGATATTTGAATGAAGAAGTATATGTTGCCAAACCCAAAGGTTTTATTGACTCAGAATTTCCTCATCATGTGTACAGGTTGAACAAAGCTCTGTTTGGCCTAAAACAGGCACCTTGAGCCTAGTACAAAAGGCTTACGGAGTATTTACTAAGCCATGGGTATGTTCGTGGCGAATTCGATAGAACTCTATTTATTAATTGAAATGGCCAGGATATCATTGTAGCTCAAATATATGTGGATAAAATTATCTTTTGGGGTTTTCTTGATGATAATGTAAATAGCTTTCTTTCTTGGCTTACAAATCAAACAAGATAAGAGTGGCATCTTTATCTCTCAGGCTAAATATGCTCAGAATATGATTAAGAAATTTGGCCTTGAGAACTCTCATTCCGAGCTTACTCCAGCAGTGACACATGTGAAACTTTCCAAAGATTGTACCACAGAAGCTATTGATCAGAAAGTATACAGGAGTTTACTGTATCTTACCGTAAATCGTTCGGATATTGCCTATGCTGTAGGGATGTGTGCTCGATTTTAGTCTTCTCCTCGACACTCTCATATGCAAGCTGCTAAACGAATCATAAAGTATATTCGCGACACTTCTGATTATGTAATTTTCCATTCATTTGTTATAAATTCATCTCTTGTTAGGTATTGCGATGCAGATTGGATTGGATGCGCTCATGATAGGAAATCTACGTTCGGAGGATGTTTCTTCTTGGGAAATAACTTGATTTTATGGTTCAGTAAAAAGCACAATTCAGTTTCTCTTTTAACAACTGAGACTGAATATATTGCGACTGGCAGTGCTTTCTCACAACATATTTGGATGAAGCAAATGATAAGGGAATATGGTTTTTCTCAAGACACCATGGATCTCTCTTGTGATAATATGAGTGCAATAGATATTTCAAAAAATCCAATTCAACATAGTCGTACTAAACATATTGATATCCGACATTATTTTATTCGAGATCTTGTTGAAGAAAAAATTATAGCTCTCATGCATGTTCGATCCAATCTTCAGCTGGCTGACATATTCACCAAGCCTCTAGACGCTAGTTCGTTTGAACACTTACGGGCAGAACTGGGAGTATGGCGTTTGTCAAATAGATGACCCACTTACTTCAGGCCCCAAAACATTAATGTATCTAGTTGGTTGGGCCCAAAAACATTTTCGTTCATATGTGAAACGAAGGGTTTGTGCTTCTCTCCGATCAGTTGTCTTTCTTCATTCCCTTTCTCTTCTTTTTACTCAAAACAAAAAATGGTGAGTACGAGATGCGATTACTATGAAGAAGCCTCTAATTCTGTATAAGATGCTACCGTTTGGATCAATATGCACCATGTTTGGATGCGAGGCAAACGAGTTAAAAGCGTGCCTGCCCACCGACCATATGTTCAACTTGCTGATAGAGGTAAAATTCCTCTTTCTATTAGCTCTAATAGTTCTTCCACTGATCATGATGCACCTATGGCTATGGCTTTGAGTTTGTCTACTGAATCTTCATCATAGGATGAAGTCCCACTGGCTGAATTATTGCGGTCTAAACTTCAGTCTAATTCGAATGTGGCTCAATCACCGGGTACATGCACTGGTTGTGCATCTTCAAAAGGCAAAACTCCTATGGCTTCCGATTCACCTCATCATTTATCATATGCCTCAAATGGTTCGTCGGATTCTGCGCCAATTCCTCAATCATCCTCCTCTACATCAACACTTGATTGTCCTAAAAATGTTGCACAAGATCATCCTCCTTAGCCATCTGTGTCTTCCTCTTCTTCACCAGCGGCATCAGTGCCTCAGTATCAGTCTACCAAGGCCCCTGAACCCAAAGGTGTGACCATTAAGATTGAACATAGATGACTTTCATGCAACATACCCTTTGTTCCATTGACGGTATTTCATTTCATCATGAAGAAAATGCTCACCGCTGGAAGTATATTATGCAACGCCATTTGGCTGATGAAGTAAATGTATCTGTTCACCATCAATCGTGTGTCACTATTATGGAGTTGGTTAATCTGTCTGGTCTCTCTCGCACAATCTGAATGTAAGTCCTTTTTATCCTTGACTTATTAGAGAAGCCATTGCTAATCTACCGTCTGATTTTGATGATTCCAGTAGTGCTGACTATCAGTCTGTATGTGCATGGTCGACAGATTGTGTTGTCACCCTCGGTGATCAATACCTTTCTTGGACTCTCCACTTTTGAGGAATCTTCTAAGCAGGCTCCTCCCTCAGCCACTCTAGCCTCTATCTTAACAGAAGGTTCTCTTACGGTGTGGCCCACTTTAGGTATACCTGCTGCATCATTGAGTGTCAAATATGCCATTCCTGCATAAAATTGGCATTGCCAACTGGTTCCCTTCCTTCCATGCCTTGAGTGTTTATGTGGCCTTAGCTACCTTTCTCTTTCAGATTGGCACAGGGGTGGTCGTTGATGCTGGATTGTTTATCTACTCTTAACTCCTTCGTCATATTGGCACATTTGGTGTCAAAATTTCAATTGCTTTGCCCCGTTTCTTCTCAAGTTTGATTCTACATTTACACCCTCATATCCTTGAGGACTCTAATGCTTCGGGTTCACGTTCTTGCACACTTTCCTTGAGTTACAAGCTGTTTCAAGGAATACATATGGCTAATATTGAGTTCACCGGTTGTTCACCTCACTGAGCCAAACCTTTTTCTTCTGATGCTTCTGGTCCTTCTGTGGGCTCCAGACTGTCTGCTAGTGATGTTGCTCGGGTCTTGACTTCTCTTGTTGCTGAGTCTCAGGCTTTGTGATCATCCATTTCTCTGCTTAAAGATCACAAAGTGGAGATTGATGCCCTTATCCGTTATTTGCAATCGGTGGCATCTTCTGGCCAAGCTGACTCTTAGCTTTTCTTCATTCTTTTTTTTTTATCAATGGGAGAGTATTATGGTTGTGATAATTTCGGGTTGTTAGTTGTTGGACAGTGTTTCTGGGTGTTGTTGGGTCCGGCTGGTATTTTGGTACTTTGGTTTATGTTTTTGGTTCAGACTATTACATTGGATCATTGGTTTTGAGAATTTTTTTTGTGGCGTATTCTTTGTGTTTGATTACTAATTATAAATGACCATGGGTTGAAGCTTTCGGTTTGTCTGTGTGCTTTACTTATGTTTTAACTTTGTGCTTGGCTTCTGAACTGATGCTTCTAGACTTACGTGTGTATATCCTAGGGTTTGTTATGCTTTTGCTGTCTGAATTCTGATATGGCTCTGATTGATCACAAAAAGAATTTTATCATATTTGGCAAAAAAGGGAGAGTTTGTTGAGATATTATTTTTGTCAAATAATTTATTCTTTTTAAACAACTATTTTATAAATTCCAGATCTTCCTAATATCTAGGGATGTTTGGTTACTATTGTCTCCTGTTAATAAGAAAATTGTGATCTCAATGGAAAAGGATGAGGAGAGGCTATATATATGGTAGTATGACGATGATAGCCTCTTGACGAAAAAAGATTGTTTTTTGAAACGATACATCCAACATCCTGGTAGGCTGACAAAGCTTAAAAAAGGTGATCATTTGATTGATGATGATTTAATTTTGTTGAATATGGAGATTCCGTGAAAAGAAGCGTTCTTTGATAAGAGAATGAATATTCATGAAGGACATTGAGTGGAGGGATCAACTCACAGATTCAGGGGGACCCTGAAGTTGTCTTCAACGAGATTCTGGTTATATTGAGGGGGAGCCTGAAGTTATTTTAGTTATTGTTATAACTATTTTATGTAACTGAAAAAATATGTTACTTATGATGAATCTTAATAATATTCCTGATCTGAGCAAAGAGGCTTCCCAGACGTATGCACATTTGTCGAACTGGGTTACCAAAGTGTTGTGCATTTTGTTTCCGTATGCCTTTAGTTAATCCTGTAGTTAAATTTGTGTGGTTTAGCTAAAGGTTATTTAACAGTATCATTTTTCAATTGGTATCAGAGTGGGTTCGATATTCATGAAAACACCAAGAGAAGGTGCGGCTACTACACAACCACCCATACTGAATGGAAAGAATTATTCTTATGGGAAGATTCAAATGACATCGTTTTTAAAATCCTTGGACTCAAAGGCCTGGAGAGTAGTTAAACTAAGGTGGACTCTACCTATGATTACAATAGATGGAAAGTTTGTTCCTAAGCCTGAGGAAACCTGGTCTGAAGTTGAAGAACAGGAATCTATGGGAAATGCTCGAGCACTGAATGCCATTTATAATGGAGTAGACTTGAACATGTTCATCTTGATCCATTCAAGTGTTACCGCAAAAGATGCATGGAAAAGTTTTGAAGTGATTATGGGTAACACAAGATTTCTAAATAATTTATTAAGCATGTTTTCAAACTTACAAGCTATAATTAGTTTTCAAAACTTGACTTTGATTTTTAGTAAAATGGCATAGAGTAGAAAAGAAACACAAAATTTAGAGGTAGAAAACCAAATAGTTATTAGAGCCTTAGAATTTAGTTTCAATCTGTTTGTTATGATTTATGCATATTTTTTGTATTGACTTTTTGTTTGATTGTGTTGAAAGAAAGTTATAGTTTGAAGTATTAGAGGCTTGTCCACCTTAGATTAGCAATTCCATTCTTTCTTACCCTTCCACATTATAATTATAATTGTGTAGAACAACATGTGTTGTTTGTTTAGTTATACAATGCACTAAAATTATTCCTTAGCTAATTTGAGATATGTTGAGAGCTTTTAATATTTATGTTATGGTTGAATTCTCTTTTTTTTTTTTCATTCTTATTTTTTTTTTTTTTTTTACAATTTGAAATTTGAAATGAAGATATAATACTTCAAATACTGATAAGGGATCATGCTTGGTCATTTAGTTTGTTTGGAGAGCAAGAGTGTCACTTAAACACTTTTTGGGAACCTCTTTTACAATGGATTATATTACATGATGTGATTTATTTAGTTAGTGGATTGTATTACCCTATTTAGTTTTTGATTCTTAAGCTTCATTTGGATCATTTTAATCTCTTGTATAGTGTTGAACCTAGTTTGTAACTCGTAAAAACTCTTGTGTTTTGATTAGGTCTTGCACCAATATCCGATCGATCTACTGTAGTGATGAAGCTACCAAGCAAGTGATTGATGTTTGGTTAGTGATAAGACTTGTATTTTTATTATTCACGACCATATTGTGTTGTATTTAGTTTCTTTGTAAAAATATATTACCAAGGTTTAGTTTCTATTTTGCTTGTATTGCCCCTTTAGAGATATTTGATAGATTTCGTGTACTTTGTAAAAACATTTCTATGTTATTGTTATATATGAAAGCTCTTATTTATATGTGTACTTGTTTTGTGTTAAAATCGAATTAAAAATTATGTGTAATGACAGGATAAACTAATAATATAAAACTTTGTACTTTATTCTAATATGCAAACATTAGTCCTTTTTGTTTTGAGTCATTTAAAAACCGTCAAGAGTATGAGAGCACAATACAGGAACAAATATATAATTGAATTACATTTTTAAAAAAAAATTCAAAACATACTTGACGGTTTTTAAATGTCATAAAAAATACATTCTTGACGGTTTTAAAATGTCATAAAAAAAAGTGCATTCTACACCGTTTTTAAATGTCATAAACACTTATATTTTTTATGATTTTTAAATGTCATAAACGCTCATGCTCTTGACAGTTTTAAACTCTCATGAACACTCATACTTTTGAAAAATTTTAACTGTCATGAAAATTTGTATACTTCACATTTATAAAATATCAAGAATATAAAACATCAATGTTCACTATTCTTAATGTTTTTATCAACTGTCAAGAACTTCAACTTTCTTGACGCTCGTTTCAATGACGATTTGAAAATCATCAAGAATTATTATTCTTGACAGTTTAAAAATGCCTAGGGAGTCTATTTTTATAGTAGTGATAGAGAGGGAGGGTGCTAGGTCGTCACCATCAGGACCGATGTGTCATCGTTGTCTTCATCTGGGCTCTTGAAGAAGAGGGTCACTTCCTCTAAGCACCGTCATCACTGACCATCTGAGCTCCGTCTTTGTTGTATTGTTTTTCTTTTCTAATGATTGATTTTGAGATATATAATTCATGCTCTGGGTATTGGGTTTCAATCTCTGAATTTTTTATTGGGTTTGTTTTAAGGTAATGTAGGTTTTCGATTTTTTTTAGAAGAAGATAATCAATGATTGAGATTGTTTCAAGGTTCATGAAGATATGTAGTGCAGGCTTGGATGTTCCATATATTTTCTTCCTGAAGACGTCACTAAACTAATTTCTTAAACTTTTAACTCAATATTTGTTAAAAAATTATTTGATAGGATTAAATAAGATAGAAGAAATTTAAAAGAAATAAGAATATTGGAAGCCATTGTTAGATTTATAGTTGATTTAATGGAGTGGTGATCCAAAAATGTATGAGCAATATTGGAATTCATTGCTAGATTTCACTTCAATGATAATTTGGTGTATAATTGCTAACTAAGACCAACATAATTTGGTCTATGATGATTTTTCTGAATAAGACCAACATAATTTGTAAGGTTGTAAGAATAAACCGAATAACCCGACAATCTAGACTACTCAACTTATATTATATGGGTTGGATTGTGTTAGTTTAAAATGTGGGTTGAGTTGGGGTTAACAATTTTGGCTTTTTTTTTTTTTTTTTTTGATTGGGTCTCAAGTCGGGGGTTGAAAACTTCGGTTCAACGAACCCAAACCGAATTAATAATATATATATTAAGAGAATTGTCAAAAAATAGCAATTTTGACAAAATATTTACAACATATAGCAAAAGTTTAGATTCTATCAATAATAGACATTGAGAGACACTGATATGCTTCTCAATGACATTGACTAACAATGATCATATAGAAAGCTAAACAATCGTGTAGGTGGATGTAGGGTAAACAATTGTGATAACATTTCCTGCACAATCCAACCATAGTTATGAATTTTGGCTGTAAAGTAGTTACAACAGTTTTAAACTTTACAAACATTAGGAATATATAATAATAATAATAATAATAATAATAATAATAATAATTAAAAAAAAACAAGACAATACAACCCTAAACCCAACCCATCCCATTCTACATTGAGTTGAAAAATTAATTCGGGTTATTTGGATTGTCAACCCAACCCACCTAAAAATATGGGTTAGATTGAAAATGTCTTTCAACCCAATCCATTTACATCCCTAATACTTTTATAAGTAGTTAATTTTAACAAATTTATTAGAACACTTAATTCTTTTGGCCTGTAATGATTTTTCTGAATAAATTTAGAGCCAAGTGAAACTACTTATTGTATTCTTACAAGTTGTAGTCTTTTTTTGGCTCTTGTTTTCATTTTTAGTTTCTTGTTTAGGCCTTTAGAAATATGAATGTCATTGTTCTCTTCTAATATCATGTTGGCCAATGGTTACAAAATTATGCTCATGGCTCCATGTTTCGATCATAACCAATTTGAGGCAACAACAATAATTCATTTTCTCTTCTTAAACATGTTTAATGATGTGAAGAATATCTTTCCTTTTATGGTTGAAAAAGTTGCATATAGCCAAAATATGAAAACTAGCATTGTATTGTGTTTTGAGAAACTAATAATTTTAGCTTTGGTATTATATTCTTCTTGCGTAAAGTTGTGACTACCATTTATGAAGTGATTGCATAAAGGTAACTTATTTTCTTATGAGATGACTCTTATTTCATTTTGCTGAATTTTTCTATTTGTGATACAAGATTTCATTCGTTGCTTAAAAACGTGGTTATTTACTTGTATTACTATCTTGTTATTCAGTGGGTGTTTTAAACTTCAGATAAGAATCATGTCATGGGTTCAACTTTTGAGCTAGACATAGTCCGAAATTGTAAAGGGAAGAAAGAATGGAGTTGAGTAAGGAAATCTTGAGACATTTTTAGAGTTCTCGAGCCAAATCATGTAATACCAGAGCTAATTCTGGTGATGACTTATTGAGATCAAGGGTAGGAAAGCATAAGAAGATGGATCCCAAGGCAAATCTTAACATTCTCAGTCGAATTAAAGCACTGAGTGATTTTTTTGATGGAACTCAGACCAACCCGAGGTAGTTTTTGAGCAAGAGTAGAAACAAAGAAGGATAGTTAAGGATTCTCGAAAAATCTCAGGCCCGAGTCCAGTCAAGATTGAAGGCAAAGGGGGATATCAAAGGGTTCTCAGGGCTATAATGGCCTGTGTTTCGCCAAGGCTAAAGATAGAGGGTTTTTTTTAAAGATATCTCAAGGTGATGTTAGGCCAATTTCGGTCGAGAACGTTGATGAATAAGTGTTCATTGAGAAGTAAAAGTATAAAATGGCAAGACACTAATACCTGATCACGAGGAACATGGTTTGAAATTTGTTTTTGATGGAATTCTAAATTCTATAGTATTTTACACCCATTTTAGTCCTTGTTCTGACATACTGAATTATATATTTGAATTTGAATGTAAGTTTGAGAATTTGAATGTTATTATGTGGGGAAGGTAATAGTTTTTCAGTGGCCATACATACTTTAATGTCAAAATTGACATAAATCGTATCTTCGTCTTATGAGGTAGTTGTGCAATCTGGCAAGGTCTAAGAATATTAATGAACTTGTTAGTACTCACGGGTTATCCAAAACGAAATAATAGTCTGAAGACTATTGTAACATATTTTGGTGATGAAACTCTAAGATTTTTCAATGTTTTCCTTCACCTAAATCACAGGTAAATAAAGTTTTCTATTTTGGCTTAAGAATCATTTAACAATAATGTATTGTTTCATAACATAGCATTTGTAAACATTTACTGTTGGTAACATTCCATGGATATTTTGTAAGACATGATCCATAGCTACATACAGTATTTAAATCTCTTCATCCTAAGACGAAACAGTTAATAGGATACAGTTAATCGGGTTAGAAAAATATTTATAATCCCCCTTCTTTAAGGCATAATAACTTATACCCTTTTTGATGGCCCATAGTTAAAAATAAGCTCGTCAACCGTACCATCAGTATAGAGTTAACTACATCTGCACAATAGGTCCTATGTAACATTTAGGCTTCGGATAAAACATATTTGAAAACCTTGAAACATTTCTTTTATTTTCATAATCCATAATCGTAACAATCAATCATAGCATAGCCTTGATAATCAGTTATAAAACATTTGAGATTTTGCAACTCAATAGAAAGTAGTAACTTAAACATTTATCTAAAAACATGTCTTGAACAATCGCTTTAGAAACTATTGTAGAAATCATTTAGTCACTCACTATACTTGGTGTTAACTCTTGGTTGAGACTTTCTTCGCAATCTTCAACTTCTTTCTCCAACCACCCTCCTTAGAAAATAAACTCAATCAATATCTTCGTAAGTAATTTGAGTACGAGCGAATTGTGAGAAACCTTATATTGTGAAGTTGCCTATTTATACTAAATCCTTGTATAAGAATGACTTCAAACATGCACTCGTCGATATTTATATCCTCTAAGCATTACAAAATTCTCGATCTTTGCTTAAAACCAATTAGAATATTATTTGTGAAGCTCTTTGTTCCCACAAAATCTAAATTCCCAGAGATCTACCTTCAATTTAGGGTAGCCATATTTTGGATCAACTTTAAGATTAATATGGTCGTACGTAGGAGCTTATATATGGGGGAGGATATTTGTCATTGCTAGCATATTGCACTTGGTACACATTCTCTACATCAAAGTTTTTTTTTAATCATTATTTTGTAAATTAAAAATTCATCCTTAATTGCTCTAAATTTTACAACATTCAGGCAATTCTACTACATTCACACCATTTAAATGAAGTAAAAAACATGTGTTTTTGGGTAAAATAAGTTACCTTGTTTATTACCGTTTAACTTTTATGTTTTAGAAATTGCTTATGATATAATAGATGTTAATTTATCTTTCAAATTGATGTGAGAAATTGCATCATCCGTAGTTCGCTATCTTGTTTTATTTTCTCTTTCGTCAGGGTAAAAGAAAAGAAAGTCAAATCTTTAAGAATACGAACAAAAAAATATAAATGAAAATGTTAGACATATCAACGACACAAATAAATTATCAAAAACATTCATTTATTATTAATACAAAAGTCATCAAAGTTTCCCATATAGTATAGATGGATTTTATATTCATTTAGCCAACCACCTATAGCAAATATCATATGCTTTTGTTTTATAGTTGAACATACAGATGCCTTCTTCGAACACAACCCACAAACACAGAGTTCTATTGCAATAAACTCTATCTCTCCCATCCTTATAGGTATCGAAGTAATGAAAAAAACCAAGCCATTCATAGGTACAATAGAACAAGGTTGTGCCCCAAAAATTTGGTCGAAAAGAGAAGGCATAACTAGCCAAGTGTGGTAATTGGTGGACTCCCAAGTCATCATCGCCAGATCTGCAGTGAATAGTAAGTTTATTATTTATACCTTTTAGAGTATTTGTTATGTTGACTGTTACTCGTGCATTTTGGAAGATTGATCCTTCGATAATGATTAAATCAGCAAAAAACAACGATATCAACAAAGATAATATAAAGGTTGAAAATGAACCCATTTTGTCTCAATAATAATAAGAGAAAAAGAGAGAGAAAATGGTTTGTATAAGACTTGTGCTTGGTTTATTGTTACTTTTATAATTGCTATTGTGTTAAATGAAACGCTAATATAGATGGGGATGATGATTCATGTTTTGTATTCTTGCCATAAATGAGCACAATTATCGGATTGTTATAACTTCTTCTCATTCATTATTATTTATTACTTTAATTTTTTTAGTATGATAGTTTGAAGTATAGAGATTTAGATTTTTAACTGGTTGAATATATCGAATTAGGCTATTGATATTGATATTTTTCTCGTAATAATTACGTTTTTTGTTTTGTTTTCTTTTTTTTTTAATTAAATTTTAAAAATGATTTAAATGTCATAAATGTTAAAATATTTAAAAGATATAATAAATTTTCTTCTATATATGATAGACTAGGATAAATTTAGATAAACATTCATGAGTGTATTTAAATGTTTAATAATAAATATTTATTTGAATCAATGAAATACGCAAATTATGTAAAAAAATTCTATATTTACAAACAAGTTAATTGTCTCATTTTTTAGAAAAAATCATCAAATTAAATATCTAAATATTTCCTTGTAGATAATTACTATAAAATTTGCAATTTCCTTGTGTTTTGATTACATAAAAAAAATTGTCACTGTCAGCGAGAAACTTAGGCCTTGTTTGATGGCTGTAAATCTCCGTATTTTGTTATCATATTTTCAACGCGTGTTTTCAAGAATAAACTGAAGGGTGATTAAAATTAAAACAATATTTTTTTAAGACTAATTTTTATTTTTAGAATTTAGAGTATTTCTTATAAGGTTAATTTTCATACATATAGTAAAACACAAAATATTTATGTCTCTCCTAACAAAAATCAAAATGGACATGAAGTCAACCATTATTTTTAAACAGCTCTTGCCGCTGGCTCTGATTACTTCCTTCTTCCTTTTCATCTTCTTTCTTATTTTCTTCTTCTGCAATTATTTTTTACTTTTTTTAAAAAAAATCATGATATTCGTTTTCAATCGATTATAAATCTTGTATTTATTTTTCAAAATGTTATTTAGTTCAATATTGTGTACCAAAGATAAAAAAATCTTCATACACGATCTTGAATAAAAATCATTGGGATATCAGTACACGATCGTTTAAATTTGTCTACACGGTCGTGTAGCTAAATCTAAACGATATTGGTGCTATTGAAAAACAAACTAGGGCTAGACAAAGAGGAATTAACGTAAAAAAAAATTCTTTACCCCTAGAATGTAAACAAATCGTACCTGAACAATTACATCACGGATAAACATACCTCTGTGTTGATGTAAGTAACTCTCTAAATTCGAATTATCCTTATTCTGATAAGAACGATCCTCCAAATTTGTATCATCAAAACACTACGAAATTACTTGCATTCTCTGACAGTATCCATACACAAACTGGGAATTCGACTCCTCGAATTTGAGTTTGCTAGAACCTCATAGAGTGAGAATTTCGACTCTCACTTTTCTCTCTCTGTGTTGAACGAATTGATGTCATTTTGCATGTGTATCAAATAAAAAACCTAAGGTCTTCTTTATAAGTTTCCTACGATTTTCCAGTAAGATTCCAATTCTCCAAATGGGCTTATTAATTACCCAGCCGAAAGACAAATTCGACCCAGTTCTTTCGTGTTATATGGCAATTGGCCCATAAGTCATAGGTTTCCAACAAGACATTATGGCTATCCATATTATTACATCGGTGATCCAACATAACTTAAATTGATTATTGTTTTAATCCTTTTATCACATGATATCTATAATTGAATATAAGGCAAGGACAAAGTCATCTTATCTAATTCAATTTCCTTATTGATCAATAAGCATACTGAAATAATAAATGACATTAATAATATCCTTATTAATTCATTTACAGCACAACCATGCATTTCCACAGTCACACTAGTCGAGGGGCCTAAAAATCTCCACAATAATAGGGATAAATTTCTTCTTAATTAATCATTGTCCACTACATAATTCATAACATATTCGAGTACATTCTTTTATAATTATCTAGTTAAAGATAACGTTTGATTGCATCAAAATATATTAATTATTATGTTTGACACTATGATAATCTCAGGTTTAAAGATTAAAATAATAAATTATTTTAGATTATTTATGACATATGTCCATGTAATAATCTCAAAAAATGATCCGTCCAAATCTTATTCTCTAATAAGAAATTATGATTACAATTTATATCTCTACATATATAACCATCATATGATTATTAATTATAACTCATACTACTCTTAATTTATTATTTTTCCCACAATAATAATTGATTAAGGACATTTAGAATATAATAACATATTCATGGATGTTATTATACAATAACATACAATTGAATAATAATGAGAAATATAATAACTTTTATTAAATAATTCAACAATAAACCAATTATACATATTATTGTAGAGCACAATAAAAAAGCAACACGTACAAGATAGTGAACCAAATGTAAAAGATCTTGAAAAAAATCTTTGAAAATTTGGAACACGATCGTATAGCCAAATCTAAGCCATCGTGTACCAAATATAAAAGAATCTACAAGATCCGTTGGGATATTAGTACACGAACTTAAAGATTATTTTATTTTTTGTACACGATCATTTAGATTTGGCTACAAGATCGTGTATCCAAATCTAAACGATATTGGTACAAGATGTGGTATACGATCCTGTATCATTTTCTACACGATATTAAACCGATCTTAAACCGATCGCGTATCCTGGTACATGATCTTAAACCGAGATCGTTTAGATGTGGTACACAATCGTGTATCATTTTCTACACGATCAAGTATCATGATTGTTTAGAGAAAGAATTACGCGCACGAGTGACCAATTAATCACGTGCTGACTGGGGCATTTTTGGTATTTTTCATTGTGGACCTATGAGCTTTTTTTGTTTTCAAAATTGTAAATATTTTTTTTTTGTTTGTTAGATTTTTTTTAAAAAATCCTTCTTGTAACTACAAGATTGGTAAGTTAAGAGAAAATAAACAATAATTTTAAAAATCAAAAACAAAAAATAAAATAATTTTTCTATAAATTACGTTGGAAAATTGTAGTGGGTAGTCTTTTGAGAATATGATATAGCAAGTATGAAACATTGTTTTAGAATTTTGAAAATATGGCAAAATTCTCACTTTTTAAAATACTTATCGTAAATTTGTAATTATTCTCAAACTACACTTCAATACATTATTTTTCTCCTCTTTTTAATGTCCTAATCATCCCTTATTATTCTTCTTCTACTTTTTAAGGTCCTTGTCATTCTTTCTTATACAAAAAAAAATGATTTGTTATTCTTGTCTTAAATTTGATTTTAGGATATCAATGGTACATTGATTGCAATATGAAATATAATGGTTGTTGACCAAAGTAATCTAACTTCGTTTGTATTTTTCTTTACTTTCTTCGATGTGTATTTTGAGTTGAACCTCATTTCAAATTTATTTTGTTTAATTTTTTTACATTGGTTTTGTTTTGGTTTTACTTTGTATCAGTGTTATGATGTACTCATATTGTATGTATTAGGTGGTTGATATACTTACAACATAATTTTTATTTTTTCAAGTTTTATGCAGTTCATTGTATATAGTAGTATATGAATCATATAACTCAGTGTATCATTATCAAGAATATTAACAATATTATTAAAGCATATCACCATATCAGTAAAGTGAATCATTATCAACTATATGAATCAAGTTTACAAGTGTACATCAATAGTGTATCAAGTGTATAAGTATGACTTCAACCATATCAAGTGTATTTAATCAATCAAGTGTATCGGTGAAAAATACTAGTGTATTTATAGTACATCAGGTGTACCAAGCATATCACGTGCATCAAGCGTATCAAACTTATCAGTGAAATATTTAAATGTATCATGGCCTAAAAGGTATTAAGTGTATCAAGAAGAATCAAGTGTAACAAGGAGTATTAGGTGTATCAAGGTGTTTTAAGTGTATCACATCTAGGTATCGAGTGTATCAAAGAGTATCATGGTGCATCAAATGTATCAAAAAGTATTATGGGGTGCATCAAGTATATCAAAGAGTATCATGGAATGTATTAAGTGTATCAAGGTCCAAAAGTTATCAAATGTATCAAATTTATATTAGTAACAAGGGAATCTGTGATATTTTACATCTTGTATATCTGAGTTGGACTTTATTTTTATCATTTTTGTAAACAATAAATTTTTGTGCTATGAACTTTATTATTATTATTTGAGGATCGTTTCAAATTTAGCAATTAAATTCAAAATAATTAAGTATATAGCAACATTTTAAAAAAATTACAAATGTAGCAAAATTTGTCAAGTTCTATTAATGATAGAAATCTATCACCGATAGAACATGTTGCAGATATTAGTCTATCACTGATAGACCATACGAGTCTATCAGTAATACAAGTCTATATGCGATAGTTTTGTTATATTTACAATTTTTTTTAAATGTTGCTATATCCTTAATTATTATTTCTAAATTGGCCATCAATTATAATTACCCTATAATTTGTTTTACCTTTTTTATAAGTGCCTTAATTACTTTTTTGGTACACATGTTTTATATATAGAAGTTGAGTTATGTGTACTTCGACAATTGAGGCTTAATTTTCATATTCTTATTTAATTCTCGATCGTTTGTACAGTGCTAATTATTTAAATATTTTGACTTGACAAATGCTAAATCATTAGTACAAACATACCATATAAATGTTATTTTAAATAATTATTCCTATTGAATAAAAACAACTTTCTGAAGTATTGTTTTAAATGAAAATATACCATATAAAGGCCTTTCACATTATATTATACATGGTAATTAATAAAATGTTACTAAGTGGGCTTAAACATGGTTCTCGTTTTAAGAAAGAAATTGAGAAAACACCTAAATTGAGAATGAAATTTCACAAATATCCTAAATTTTAATTAATTTTCTTAATTAGGAATTCATATAATTTTTGGACGATATTAACCTTATAATAATTATTAATTAGATATTATATACGAAATTATGTCTAAATTATTTCCTTATTCACACTTATTTCAATTTATTATGATTTCTTTAACTTCCTTATATATAAATGGTAATAAATTTGTAATAATAGATTTGTTTCCACGAGATCTCCGGAGAAATTTAGTTCGTGCAGTTGAATTTGAGTTGGTGTTGTATTCTTGATGATTTGATGCGATCTGGTTCGATCTCTAGAATTTGATCCTTTGATTCTCTCTCGATTGGATGTTTGCGCTTGATTTGGAGGAAGCGAAGCACGTGATGTTCTTGAAGTTTGTTGAATGTCTTTGCTTGATTTGGAGAAACGGAGCACGTGATGTTCTTGAAATTGGAGTTTTGGAAGAAAGCTTGAATCTTCCAAGGAGCTTCAATCTTTGAGGATGGTCGACTTCAGGAGTTAGGAAGTCTTCTAGTTCTTGGGAGAATTCTCTCTAGGCCTTCTGGAGTCAAAAATTTTCTACCCTTACAAATGAGGAGAACTCCTCTATTTATAGAGTTCTCTGATGGGCTTTATAGGCTTGGGTTTGGTTGGTTCATGGACCAGACCCATGGGCTTTAACCACATAGATTTGGGTTATATT
>JBBPDI010000025.1:10066417-10078809 GCA_037974545.1 Cucumis variabilis | reverse complement strand
TCTTGGCCAAATATTTGAAGTCTGATACTTGCAGCTTCTCTTTTCCTTTGAACTTACTTTCTCATTATTGGATCTCTAAGTGCACACTCGCAGTTGAATTCGAGGTTGTCGTCAGTCCAGCGTGAAATGCAAAGGCTTGAAATTAATTGAAAATTTTACTGTTTAGATGAAAGATATAATTTGTTTTCTCCACAATGCAAATCAGATATTGTGTAACATGACTAAATATCTGACTTCATGTGCCATTTGACCGCCAAAAATACCTCTCTTTGTATATTATCTCTTCTATTCTGACGTTGTAACTGAAGCAGTAAAAGCTTGAACCCTTATGATAGAACCTTAATATACTGAACAGAAATAAAACATAAAAGATAAACTAAAGTAATTTGGGATGATTGAACTCTTGATCTCAAGACAAAAATATTGTCCATCTTCCTCTTTCCCTGCTTTACTTGTAACGAACTACTTAAGCTAATTACTCGTATACCTTTTGCTAATACTATTCCTATCACACCAATACATTTGTGATCAATGATTGTAGTTGCAAAAGTATAGTTTTAGGAATCGAGTTACAGTTAACATCTCTGTTTTATGTTTTATGCAGAATACAGCCAGAGAGATTCTGAAAAATGCTCCTGGAGTGGTCATCATCGACGACCGGAAAGCCAACCAGTTTCCTACACCCTTGAAAGTATCAAACAAAGATGACATTGCAGTTGGAAGGATTAGACAGGATGTTTCACTTGAAGGAAATAAAGGGTATGTTACCCTACTGACTAGTTTTTCCTAAAATCTACTTTGTAGTTTTCTGTTTATTTCCTAATTGAAATTTGGAAACAAAGCTAAAGAGATTCTTATGGGATGGATGCAGATTGGACATCTTCATCTGTGGGGATCAAATTCGCAAGGGTGCAGCGCTTAATGCAGTTCAGATCGCCGAGTTGTTACTGTAATCCTGACCACAGCAGAAAGACGATGGTATATTGCTAGACAAAGTCTTTATTTCGTTGTTAGAATTTATGAAATCGTATGAGGATGTCTCAGGAGGCAAAAATACGTCTCTTGATCTTCGTATCCATGACTTAGATCAAATGTTGCTGAAGGAAAAATTTTGGAATTGATGTTTAGAATGAGGAAGTGGTGTTTGATGGTTTGTTTGTGAGCTGTTGATTTAATGTGTGTTAAATATTAGTTGTGGATTAGATGAGTTTGCATTTCACCTAATGAATGTTTAGTTAACATTAAGTAATTGAGTGTTTTAGTTTAATCTGGGATCATGGAGATAGATTGAAGTAAAATATGTTGGGTCCTTCATAGTTCATACAATCTATTCGACTACTTCTCATGCTACCTCCTAAATTTTAAAGTCTAATAATAATTTTTTGTTTTGATTTTTAAATTTAGTATTGTGCTTTGTGTTTGGTTCATTAGTTGTTTATTTTAATTCATAAACGTTTTTTTTTTAATTACCTCAAATTCAATTTGTTCAACGTTTGTCTCTAACTTACCTATTTGACTTCAAATCATACTTCGCATTAAATAGAATAAAATTAAGGTTCATATATTAAATTAGATATTTGACATAGAATAATCTAAAGAATTTTAAATTTTAAGTTCCAAAAACTAGATTAGGTTTAAGGGAAATTGTCATGGATAGCAAATTTTAGGGTTTGGTTTTAACAAATGTCACTAAACAAAAATTAAGAATTATAACAAATAGTTTATACTACGGGTGATTTCATTTATGGATAATCCTAAAATACTCTTGTGAGGATTGAAGTAAAAGAATCTTTTTTTTTCTTTCTTTTTAAAAATTGAGATTTAGTTAATGAAATCTTTTCTTTCTAATACCATATATATTTTACATATTTATATTTATCAATTAAATATGATATATATACATTTCTTAAATTTATTTGTACAAATTTGTTATCAACTAACAATTTTTTTAAAAGATTCTATATTTAACCCTTATGACTGTAGATTTGTGGTATTTCCATGTACAAATTCAATCAAAACTCAATTTCTCACCCAAATCTTTTAAGAAGACTATAGGAGAGTTATCATCACAAGAAAAATGTTGTTTTCATTTTATTGAAGAAGGTAAGAAGATTTATAAAGGTAAGAAGATTTATGGAGACCAAATAGGGTTTGGACAAAAGGGGGGTTATCTTATGTTCATGGTGAGACTTGAAAAGTATAAAACTTCTTGTTCTAATAGAGTTTTTGGGGTGTAATCTGTTGTTGTATTTACAAAATACAACTTGATATTATCAATTTACTTAAGACATTCAAGACGTTGACAATGAAAAAAAATTTATCACAGTTGGTTTTGTTAAGACTATCTTAACTTGAAAACAAACAAAAAGTGTAATAGTACAATGTTCTGTATTAGTAGTTTTTTTTTTTTTTTTTGTGGAAATTAAAGTAACTTTATATTAATTTTTTTAAAATAATTAGACTTTTAAATGTTTTTAGAATCTTAAAAAAATGGATTTAAAAGTTGTTAATAGAATCTTAGTTGTTTTAGATTTTGAACGTCAAAATCTTTCAAGAAATCTTTTATTATATTTTTTAGTTTTCATTTAAACTTTTTTAAAGAAATCTCATCTTGTTCATGCTCTCAATAAATTATTATTTTTTATATTTTTTAGTGAAGATTTTGATAGTAAAAAAGTTTTAAAAAAAATCTCATGGTGTTCATACTCTCATAAAATAGACATACAGTAAATTAGTGAATTACAAATTGGTAAAAAAAAAAAATTCTTTTAAGAATGTGTTTGAGAGTGATTTTGACATAGTTAAAATCACTTTTGCTATTGTTAAAATCACTCTTATCTAAAATAATCACGTTTGGCAATAAAATAAAAATTGATTTTTAGAAAGTAAAAAATTACTTTAAATTTATTTTTCAAATATCACTAATCAAGTGATTTTTTTTGAGGTTGTAAGGAAATCAACTCCAACATTTTAAAAAGATACCTTTTTTAAAATAGTAAAATAAATTAAAATATTTACAAGCTATAGCAAAATTTTGAATTTTATCACTGATAGTCTTCTATCACTATAACATATCAACCGTTTTCATCAAACTCTAGACAACCATGCTTCAATGACCAAGGATGGCAAAATTTCCCACCAAATTGAGGACGGGGAAAGGGTATCTCTGTCCCCAACCTTGACTCCGCCCCGAATAATTTTTTATGTTATTTTATTATATATATACACACACACACATATATTGGGTTAATTTTCATAAATATAACAAATCGACAATATATTTATAGCCCATGTAACAAAATAAAAAAGTTGATGAAATTGACCATTTTTTAAATATTTCAGGTTTGCCCTTCCTTTTCATCGTCTTTGTTCTCTTCCTCTTTTGCTATTTTCTTCTTTCCATCGTCTGTTTCTATTCTTCTGCAATTTTTTTAAATATTTCCATTTGCTCTTCCTTTCCATCTTCTTTCTTTTGCAATTTTTTTCAAACTGTTATTTGGTTGTTTAAGATTGTGTGCAAAATATAAAATATTGTGAAAAAATCGTTGGGATATTGGATTGCCAAATATAAATGATCGTATATAAAAAATAGTCAAATCTAAACGATCATGTACTAAAGAATCTTTAAAAAATAATTTAGATTTCGCTATTCAAATTTAAACGATTAAATCTAAACGATAGTATATAAGGAATAGCCAAATCTAAACTAAAAAAATCTTGAAAAAAATTCGTTTATATTGGACCCAAATCTAAATGATCGTGTAGGAAAAAATAGCCAAATCTAAACTATTGTTTGCGAAATATATTACAAACTTTAGATGCCAATTAATCACGTGACATTTTTGGTATTTCTGGGTTTGTAGGCTTTTTCGTTTTTCGAAAATTTTCTATACGGTGTAATTATTTTATCTTTTTATTATGTTTTTAAAAGACCCCTATATATTGGGATTTGTTTAAAAAAATATAACAAATCAATAAAATATCAATAAAATATTACATTGTACGTAACAATTTTCAAAATAGAAAAGTTAACAGGCCCACAATGGAAATGACAAAAAATGCCCAGTCAACCGCGATTAATCGACCACATACGCATGTAATTTTTTTCTAAACGATCATATGCAATCGTGTAGAAAATAATACACGATCGTGTAGTTAGTATCAATATGATTGTGTAGCTCCTTTTAACGATAAAAAAAATATTTCAAATTTAAACGATCGTATTGACCACGCTAAATGATTGTGTTGACTATGGAAAGAGATCATTTAGATCATATCCACACGATCGTGTTGTTCTTTTTAAACATTTGAAAAATGGATTCAAATCTAAACGATTGTATTGACTAGGTAAGCAATATTTAGATCATATCAAAATGATATTTAAGCGATCTTGATATTCTAAAACAGAAGCCAGAAGAAAGAAAGAAAGAAAAAGAATTATATGAATAAAAATATAAGAAACAAAATAAAGAAGAGGAGCTGAAAATTTTTGGAAGAGAAGATGAATAAATCGCAAAGAAGAAAAAGAAAGAGAAGTGGAGAATCATCTGCAATATCAATGACAATGTAGAATTTATGAAAATATTTTACTGGTTTCATGAGTTTTTGTTTTTGTTACACAAGCCGAAACTATTTTGGTGTTTTGTTACATTTATGAAAATTAACCATAGATTTATTATATATATATATATAGGGCATTTTTAAAAATAGCAAAATAAATTAAAATATTTACAAGCTATAACAAAATTTTGGATTCTATCAATGATAAAAACTGATAGACTTCTATAATTGTCTATCAATGTCACTGATAGAAACATATTAGTGTCTATCAATGTCTACTATTGATAGAATATAAAATTTTGCTATATGTTGTAAATATTTTGACAAATTTACTATTATTATAATTCTCCTGTATTTATTTTATTTGTAGCATTTTTTTAATTTATAACAAATATTTGCACTGATAAGCTAATTTACTTAATCTTGATCAAGAGACATAGCAATAGATATGTGTTTAAGTTGAACAATTTTGATTGGATATATATAACATACTTGACCAGCTTTCTTGCATTTTAAACTCTTCTTGATTTGGAAAATTCAATAACTTCATGGTCAATAAATCTATGTGACACATTAGTTTTGGTTAATCACAAATTCTTATACTTTCATTTTATTACGACATCTATGCTATAAAAACTCCCTTACACATCTAGAAATTCTATACAAATAAGAACATCCCCACCAGTCAATGTATTTAATCCACATGTCTGTTCACAACTTATTATAAGACCTGAATTTATACAAAATTACAACTACAGTGTTCAACAAGTACTTGATGATGACTCAAAAATTCAGTTAAACCTAATTGGCTTAATGAACTTGTATTTATGTTGTGTTTATGTTAATTTGATGCGATGTAGTTCGATTTCCAGTACTTGATTCTCTTATTCTGATCTCTCTATTGAATACATACACATAATTAAGTCTTGGAGTAATGTTTGTATTTCCAAAAGAACTTTAATCTTTGAGCATGACCAACTTTAGAAAATGAGTCTTCTTATTGAGAATAATTATCTCTAAGCCCTTTAGAGTATAAAATTTATGATGCCCACCAATAAAGGCAACTTTATTTATAGAGTTTTTAGGTAGTGGGTTTGGGTCTGGTTAGTCCATGAACCTGGCCCTTGGACCATAATATTTTACAGTGTCTCAAGAATTAACATCGAACGTTAACCTAAATTCATAATTAATTCAACCAACACCCTAAAACTAATGAGTTTAACCATCTATTGACTTTCAACAACATACTCACATACAAAATTTAGTTCATAAAGCTAAAGAAGAATACAGACTAGAGAAGACACTATCGTCCTCTCACTTTTATGGGAATTGTTAATCTCCATTTGAACAACGTCTCAGAATTTTGAACGACCAGAAAGTAATCTTCACTTTCTAACTTTTCACAGCAAAAACACTCTTTTAGGTTTGAAAATTAAGTAAACCTCGTGTCTTGAATGTTGAAGATAACTCAAATATATAAAAGAGGCAAATTTGGGCTGCAATAACTTTTCAAAAATACGAATTGTGTAAAATAGGAAAACTGTCTCGACGTCCTAAGAAAGCATCGTGGCGCTATGATTGTTGAAGTGTTGCGTTGAGCCTCAATAGAATGCAATGGTGCTTGCTGCTTTGCACAAATTATGAGCTCTCGAGGAAAAAGCCAAGCAGGCGTTGACCTAGTGTCGCAATGGCTATGTAGAAATTAGGGTTACTCATCTTTTTTCTCTTTTTATGTTGAATGTTTTTTAGATTTGTTGATTCCAACAGTCACTTTTCTGAATATGCTCTAAAAACACTAGCAAAAAAATGAAATGTAATAAAACAATCGTAAATAAAAGGAAAAATACACACATTTTAGGTGCGTATCAACCTTCACAGTGTTTTCTTTTAGGGTGGATCATCCTTTCTTTTGGTGGAACTCAATGGATTCCTTTGGATGATATAATTTTATGAGCCTTCTTAGTCACACTCTTCTATTCCTTAAAATTGTGAAACGATAATTTGATGCCCTTTTGATTTTTCATCATCACCTATATTTGTTAATCCATTTTTGAAGAGTCAAATTCCCCTTCTTAGTCAATTCTTTCAATAATCAGTCCATTTTCAGAAGTCTTTGTTACTCCTCACGCACATCACGCAAGTTCTGTTGTGATTCCTCGACCCATTCCTCAGGTGTCCTCAGTGGCATTATTTTAGGTTTCCTAGGGTGAACACTTCGATACCAATTGTAAGGACTCCCTTCAAGGAGAGTCACAAACTTTATCGAGATATATAGTTCAAAATACAACACTATCACTTTCGAGAGGGTGGGACTCTCAGTAAAAAAATACAAGCATGAAACTCAAACTACATTTAACTATAATAGATATAGTTGTCCAACATCCTAACCCTAGTTAGGTGAATTCTTCATTATTGGGGGTCTTGAAGGAATAAAAGCCTTATGACATTAGAATATTTTAAAAAAATCATTACTCAATTTAATTTGGGTATCTCAAAATATCAGTATGTTGGCAAAAATTTAGAATTGAAATTCTAAATAAAAACTAAGCATGCTTTTAATTTAAAGATTGCAGAGAACTTACTTTCGATAACGTCTTTGAATCTACAAACCATCGAATTGGAAGACCACCCGTTGGAGACTTTCTCATCCTCTGGGATGAGATTGGTTTGTAGGAACCAATTGCGATGAGAAAAAGTTTAGAGATATTTGAGAGAAACTCTTTTCTCTTTGCAGAGAGCAAAAGCATTGACTTCTTTTTCTTGATAAATTATTCGTTAAAGAAAATTGTTTTCGTTTAGATATTTATAAATATCTTTTCTTCTGGGAATAGAAAAAGAAGTAGTAGAGAATCGCGAGATTCTATTATCAAATCTAATAATTAATTAATAATTAATTAAATCATATATAATTAATATTTCATTCAAATCTTGAATGAATGAATATCTCTCCAATATCTTATAGATTTATATTAATATAATTAATTAAATTATTTAATTAATATTTTATTCAAATCTTATTTGAATAAATATCTCTCCAATATCTTACTGATTTAATTAAATAAAACTAAACTATTGATTAATTCTCCAATTAATTAATAGCTAAATTAAATATCTTATATTTAACTTAAACTAAATTTGAATCACATTTAAATATAATTTTCTCTCATAACCAATAATTTTAATATGAATACAATTTGCATTAAATTAATATTTGAACTCATTCATATAATAGAGTTTGATAAACTTTATATTATCATGTATGATACATTAAACTAATTCTCAAAGTAAATTTGAACATTTCAAATTACAAACCATTATAAATAAATCTCATTATCCTTTACAAGCTAGGAAGGTGACCTAATGGCCTACGGATTAGAAGCTACAACGATCTGAAATTATCTGACTAATCTCATTAACCACATTAATCAATATTCGTTAACTGTGTGTACACTCCATTAAAGACTCATAGTTGAACTCTTCTCATTTTAGATGTATTTTTATATCCACGAATATAGACTAATAACAATAAGTTAGTCCTTCACGAGTGTTCATAACATCAACTGGGTCAATTTATCATTTTACCCCTGAGTTACCTCTAATCCTTAAATATTAATGCTCCTCTAATGAACAACCTGTTTATGATCCTACCATTAAACAGAAACCCCTCTCGTGACATAGAGAGGGTAGGACCCTTTGTTCAAACCTGGAGACACCATTTAAGGGAACACTCATCTACTTACCCTAAAGTAGGGAAGGAGTGAATTCCATCTTGTATAATTATGTTCCAAGCTTAGCTCTTCACTCGGTCTTGTCCCCAAAATGATAAACTTATTGAGTCGACGATCTAGTCACTCTCACCCGTACAAATCAAAGGACAATTCCTTGCGAACAAGAGTTCATAATACACTCAAGATTAAGACTAAGTTACCTACGACATTATAGTGAAATAGAAATCTAACTAGTTAATGGAGTTACATCTAGTGGTTACTATTTTACAGTCCGATCTTATGCAGTGTCATTGTATAGGATACCCTCACTCGTAGGTCAACTAGATGAACGCATTGGATCATTGTGTGTATCAAATACAAAGTGAGTAGTATCTATAGTGTTACCAAGATACGGTACCTAACCTTATCCTTATACTATAGACTGTTTAAGATGATCTCCAACATTGATCCCTGTATGTCTCTACATACTGTTCAAGACTCATTAAACAACTTAGGATGTTAGTTTATTGGATTTGGGTTATTAAGACCAAACTAATAATTTAATTAATGACAAATATTACAACAATAAGACTTATTAAGGACAGTCAATGGGTTATACTTACAATCTATGAGTTTTAGGACATAAATCCCAACAAGTTTAGCATATATAAGAGTCCCTTGATATGTTAAATTAGGCTAATTCAACTTATCAAACTACCATTAAACTCAACCAAGAAAACACAAGAGTCAAAGCGACAAGTTGAATTATCATTTGCTTAAGCCATAAGATCTTAGGGCATCTGCATGACTAAAAATTTACACGTTTAGCTCATAATTAAGAAAGCATGAATATATTTCATAAATTAAAGAGTTATGGTTACAATATCAACAGTTTAAAAGAATAAAGAAAATAAGATATGAAAAAGTGTAAAAGTAAAAATAAAGTAGTGTCGGAAAATACATAAAAAGATAGTTTGAATTAGGTAGTTTGAATTAGGGGTTTTTGCGATTCGGTTTAGTTAGGTTTGATGCTAAAACTTCACCGAACCGCAAAATGCAAAAAAAGCTCATTCAAAATCAAATCGAATTGCTCATCTGTATCAAACCAAACCGCTTATGCCTAAATATTATATTTTGAAATCCTTTATGAACATTTTACATAAATCAAAGTCTTATAAAGTTTCAAATATAAATTAAATTAATTCCTACAAAGTTACAAACATAAAAGTTTCAAAGTTATAGGCATAGAAGTTTCAAACATTGAAGTTTGAAAGTCCATCAAAATAATCCATACAAAGTTACAAACATAGAAGTTTGAAAATCCAACCGAACATAAATAAAAGTCCTATAGTCATACAAACTTCGTCGAGACAACTTCTCCTTTACGTTTTTATTTTTCTCGTTCTTCTCTTTCTCACTCCTCTCCTTGATTATTGGTTATGAGAAAAATTGATATTTGAATATGATTCAAAATTAATTTAAATTAAATATAAGATATTTAATTTAGATATTAATTAATTAGAGAATTAGTTAATAGTTTAGTTTAATTTTAATAGAATTTTCAAAAATAGCAAATTTTACAAAATATTTACGATCTATAGCAAATTCTATTAGTGATAGTCATTGATATGCTATAGTGATAGAAGACTATCATTGATAGAATCCAAAATTTTTCTATAGCTTGTAAATATTTTAATTTATTTTGCTATTTTTAAAAATTTCCCTTAATTTGATTTAATTAAATTAATTTAAAACTATAAGATTTTGGAGAGATATTTATTAAATATGATTTAAATAAAATATTAATTAAATATGACTTAATTAATTAATTAATAATTAATTGTTAATTAATTAGTTGATTTGAATTTTCTATTAATTTAATCTTTTTTAAACTAATAGAATTTTATGATTCTCTTCTACCATGAAGAAAAGAGAGTTATAAATAGGAACATTTTTAAAAATAGCAAAATAAATTAAAATATTTACAAGCTTTAGCAAAATTTTGGATTCTATCAATGAGTCACATATCGACTTCTATCACTGTACCATATCAGTGACTATCAGTGATAGAATTTAAAAATTTTGCTATAACTTGTAAATATTTTGTCAAATTTTCTATTTTTGAAAATTCCCCTTATAAATACGCAGAAGAAAATATTTTTTTTCTTGAACTAATGATTTTGCTTTTATACAAAATAGGTTCTCTCTAAAACTTTTCTCATTCCAATTGGTTCCGACAAACCAATCTCATCCTAGAGGATATGAAGATCTCCGACGGGTGGTGTCCCCAATTCGGTGGTTTGTAGATATAAAGACGTCAACAAGAGTAAGTTTTATGTATCTTTTAATTTAAAAGCATGCATAGTTTTTTATGTTGAATTTTGATTCTAAATATTGTCAATGTACTGGTATTTTGGAATTTATAAATTAAATTGAGGAATGGTTTTGTAAAATCTTCCTCTTCCATGACCTTTTATCCCTTCAACATCAATTACCTTCACATGTCACAAGGCTACAACTATTTTCAAAACACTTCATGCAAGGCCAACTCATCCTATTTTATGTTTCTAAAGTTTTTGAATTCTCAAATTGTCTTAGACTAGACTGAACTTTTCACCTACGAAGCCTTAGACTTGAAATCTAGATACTTAACCCAATGAGCATCCAACTTAGTTCAAGCTCAATGAGTTTTTTTATGTAGATACATCAAGCTTAATGGGTCTTTGATGTGGATACACTTTTGGACCCTTAAACTTCAACTTAAACTCTTAATGCCATAAGCACTCCTACTTAAGTCATCTTTTAATTTTGTACGCTCTTATATTTAATATTCCTACCTTAAAGGTTTAGATACATTAACAATCTCAATACTAATCTAATGAGCCAAAAACTTAGGAACTTACCCAAACGTGTCCAAAACAACCTTAAGCGTGTTGATCAATACTTCTAAATTCTCTAAATCTTCAATCTCTCATACAAAACAATATGGTAATACCAAGTTCATGCTAAACCTAAATGGGTGTTTAAGAACTATGAGAAAAATCACTAGATTTACTTCAATCCTCAACGAAAGCTTGTGTCGAAATTGCCTTGACAACACATTAACAACTTCCTAAATTGGAAACTAGTACCTACAATCATTTTATGATTCGAAGCTTATATAAGTAACACCTAAGTGAACTCCAAATTCAATGAATCCATTTTCAACCCTTAACATTCTACTTTAGGACCTGAGTATCATGAGTAATTCAATTTTAACGCTTAAACTTAATAGGCATTCAAGAACTTGAAGAAAACTCATTTAAATCACTCCAACAAGAACTTAGTAAAGTGATCTTAACTTCAATGGACACATCCTAACACCCTCTAAATTCATAATCAAACATCCACCATCATGGATTACACGATGTTATCACTAAAATCATATGGGTACTTAATAGTGACTCCATAAGTGGTGCAAAAATGCCTAATTCCAAGCTTTCGAATGGTTGGGCAGCAGCTCGAACTTCTTTAAAATTTGAATCTAGCATCAAAGTGTAATGGGTATTGTGAAAATCAAGTCGAAACTCAATGGGTATTCAAAAACACTTAAAAAGATAACCCCAAACTAAATGAATCTTACTCTAAGAATTGGATTTGAATGAAGGATGGAGATAGACAACAGTTGATGGAGATAGACGACGACTGTAGGGAAAGCATCAGGGAGGCAACTCATAGCTGATTCATAAGGCAACATTTCCAGATCTAGTGTAATGAGTTGGACGATGGAGATACGGTGGCAACAACGACGTTTACAGTGTTAAAGATCGGGTTTCCTTCGTCGGTGAGTCGGGCAACGCAATTGATTAGCTGGGTGATGGCTCGGTAGCAACAATTAAGGTTTGTTGGCGTACAAGCTTGCCGACAGTGGAGAAACAGGCCGACAAACGTGAAGCTTTGAGAGAGAGAGAGAGATGGAAACGATCTTCAAGGGTGGGGAAGAAGAAATTTCTTCTTTTTTTTCTTTTCTTTTTTTTTTCATAATATAAAAAAGGACCATAATACCCCTAACTTAACACTAAACTTCAACTTTTGCCATTTTCTTAGTTTTTTCAATCTTTTCAACACTTAATTTTCCAATTCTTC
>JBBPDI010000025.1:10022537-10055692 GCA_037974545.1 Cucumis variabilis | reverse complement strand
TCCAAGCTCTGAGTCGATCTAAATTGGCGTCAGGTATTTTGTGCATAGGATCATAAACGGATGGTTGAGATTGAGAGATTGTGGTTGATTTCATAGGACGTTGATTAAAGTTGTGAATGGGGTTGACAAGTAAACACTTGCACGTTTCCTACGTGCGGGTCAAACGTGTGGTCGTTTAATAGAAAATGGTTCTATTTCTGTGACATCTGAATCAAAATGGGTATTAATTTTTACGACAGCTATTGGCTTTGTCTCGTCCAAACTACTATAAACCTTCTCCTCTGAAACATCGAAAATGTCATCCTCGCGATCTTCTTCAAAACACTATTGAAGGTGAAAATACATTAGTCAGGATAATGATATAATTGTAATAATTATTACCTCATTACACAACTTTGATTACTAACCTTTATTTGAAGTTCAACGTGTTTCACCTCATCACTTGTCTCATCCTCCTTTGGCATCCTCAACCAAGAAGGGGTACCGGGTGTGTCAACATGTTCGGTTTTGGCATCATGATCTTCAAACCCCGTGTGATCTCCTTCGTCACCCTTTGGAAATATTAAAATGCATTAGTAACCTTTCTTTGGAAATGTTCAACAACAACTTGACTTCCTAACCTTTCTTTGAAGTTTAATGTGTTCCAATATAGTTGACATGATGACATTCAATTCTTCAACACTTGATTTTAGGCTTGCTAGTTCTTTTTCAATAATCGATACTCGATCATCGAGTTTTCGAACAACCTTTTTCAACTTTGACTTCCTCTTCTTTTTGTTTCTATTTTTGCAGTCATCTTCATCCTTCCTAACTTCTCTTCCACGTTTTAAACCACCATTCTTCCTAGGAACGATGTTAAATGGATGGGGTTTTTCAAAAAGTTTGCCTGAAGGTATACTTAAATGCTCCTCTTCAGGGGTCATCTCAATTTCAGCCTTAATTATGAACTACAAAGTGGAAAAGAAAATGTAGTTAGGCCAAACAAAAAAAACAAAGTCATGCATTCGTTAAGTTAGTTACTATTGGTTGCTACTTACCATTGACGAGTCAAACACCTGACTCTGTAGGGCATGAGACTTCATAGATAGTTCGCACACCCACCTAAGCATTCGTGGTATAACATCACTGTTTACTTTGTGTACACCACATCCAGTGATGGTTGGTATAGACTCATATGCCCAAACCTATTCCATATTCGACAAACATAAGTTTTAGCAAGTGTCCCAAGATATATGTATTTAAAAATGTGTGCATAAGTTTGAAGTAGGAAGTAACATACCTGTAACGTGTGTGGAAATCATATGACTGTATATTTAGGCTTAGTGGACTTCTTCTTTCCCTTGACATATTGCATATCTAAGGATCGTTTTAAGGAACAAAGCGTGCGTCCAAAAACCAACCCTCCCCAATCATAACTGTTAAATGTGTTCCACTCATTTGCAATCCTAAATAAAGTTCGGTCCACTTTGGTCTGCCTATCTTTTCCTAACAAAGACAGCTCTATAAAGTACACTAAAGCTAATTTAACTATGTCATCGTCATCCCCCTCATATTTCATAAATGTGTCCTCTAAGTCACTTACATAAATAGACTTTTTTTCTTTAAAGAACTTGTCCAACAATCTACTATTTCCAACCAATTGAGTAGACTGTGTTGGAGAACTCCATAGACCCGTTATCTTGTTAAACTCTCTCCTATCGAAAGTACACACAACTCCCCCTATAATGAAACTTATATGATCCTTCCCTTCATCTTCCACCTCCTTTAACAATAAGTAGTGGATGAGTGGTCCATTAAAGATGATATTAATATCTAAAAAGTGTCCAAACTTTGTATTCCTAAATAAGGTTAATTGATCGGGTTTTAATTTAGCCTTAATATTAGGTGTAGTATTTTCTAAATGAGATAATGAGCTTACTATTGCATTAAAATGATGAGAAGGATCAATCTTGTACATGAGTTCGCCAGTTGATGTCGAAGTCATACTGAAATCTAAACAGAAAAGAAAATAAATATAATAAACTTACTAATAAACTTATTGAAACTCATACTAAAATTTTGGTTCGTGCGAGATAGGTGCGAGATAAAACATTACTTCTAAATAAGCTTGCTAAAGATGCATGAGACCATTTTAAAAGGCTTAGGAAGGGTAAGAATCTCATTTTGAAATTCCTACTGAACTTTTGGTGAGATAAGTGTGAGATAAAACACTACTTCCTAACAAAGTTGCTAAAGATGCATGTGAGATTTCATAAAACATTATTGTCTAAATAAACTAATATGTAAACATGCATATGACAACTCTAAATGGTTTAGGAAGGGTAGCAGTCTCACTTTGAAACTCATACTAAAATTTTGGTTGGTGCGAGATACATGCGAGATAGGTGCGATATCAAACATTACTTTCTAATAAGCTTGCTAAAGATGCATGAGACCATTCTAAAAGGTTTAAGAAGGATAACAATCTCATTTTGAAACTCCTACTGAATTTTTGGTTGGTGTGAGATACGTGCGAGATAGGTGCAAGATAAAACTTTGCTTCCTAATAAGCTTTCTAAAGAAATTTGTTTGTAATAAATTGAATTACTTGAAGATTTGTTATGACACAATGTGATAGAGTAATAAATTGAAACCTAGAAAGTTTGAGTTTCAAATCTTTAAGCGACGCTCCATAGAGAGGAAGAAAATGGATTGCAAAGGAGAAACAACGTTGTTACGTACAAAATACCCACAACCAACTCGACTTAGCATTTTAATTAGAATCTTTTTTTTTCTTCTTTCAAATTTATCTCCTCTCTTCTATGTAACACTGTCCTTGTACTTTTAAATTACTAATTTTATTATTTTATGAGGTAGACTATTTCCATGGATTTGCGTATATAAGCTGCCGCTAAAGTTGCAAAAATAAGTGTTTGAATATCACTTGTAAATAATCCAAGGAACATAAGAGGTATAAGGTAAATCTTTATTAGTTTATTAGTTTATTTATGTAAAAATAAGTCTCATTAAATTTTACATTATTTTTGCTAGGGATTAAATTGTTACTGACTTTAAAGTATAACAACTGTAAGTGTTGTATTGTAAAGTTCAAGAACTAAATTGTTACTAAAGAAACATAATGTTAACTAGAAAGATTAAGCTAACACAAAAGTTATTTAAAAAGTAAGTAGCACAAAGTAAATGTATGAAAAAAAAAAAGAACACAACCAAGTTGGCAATCTAGTTTGGTGTAACCACACCTGCACCTGCGAGGTCATATGCCTTAATGAGAAGATGATTTACTAAGATTCAAGAGGTTCACAAGTACATAACTTATTGAAGATAAACTATCTCCTATTACACAACTTCCACGAGATAAAAGCTTAGGTTCCCTCTAAACCACTTGACGTGCAAACAAGAGATTTGATTTAGGCTCCCCCTAAACCATTTGTTGAATGATTCACCCTTTGTCTCAATATTCATGCACCCTCTGAATGAAACTCCTTAAGAAATCATTTAATGTTAGGGGGTTAGGCTTCCCCTAACTGTGCAAGATTTTTCAATGAAGTAAATCACAATGTCAGTAATAAAATGTTCAACATCGCACACATCAAGAAAGGTCTTTTTGCTGACATGTAATCAATGAAAATTCTTCTGCCTTTATAATTCTGCTATCAAAATTGTCGAGAACAACCAGCAAGGCCAAAGACAAAAGGTAATGAAAAATCTTTCTTTAAAATATAATTGGAAAATATTTTTACCAACTGCCATAATAAAACCAACCAAATAAGAAAAATTCCATAATTGGCTGAAGATCAAAAAGAAAAATATCCCAAGGATAAACAAGGAAAAAACAAAGAAATTTGCTAGCCAAATAAACATAACAAACTCCCCCTTTTGGCAGACAATGTTTCTTTTAGACAGGTAAGCCAACCACAAAACGAATAATAACAAAATCAACAATCAACAAAAATAAACAATTACTACAACCATAAGCCACAACCACTAGTAACCAACAATAATATTTTCTCCCTTTTTGCTTGACAAAATAAAATCAATCCGAAGAATAAGAAGGATCCTGAGACGATGATGCATCACCCCTATGAGGCAATAAAATATTGAGAGAGTGCACTAGAGCATCAAAAGCAGTATGTCGATCTGTAGGAGTGCGAATAGCTCCCCTCAAGGATCAAAGCTCAATAGAGCGGAAATTAAGGGTGGACATATCATTAGGAAGAGGAAATTCTTCATTACATGGAGGTCAGATGGTGTGAGCAATATTAGGAACATGAGTTGTGAGACTCGAGTCTTGAATAGAAGGGTCATTTTAATGTAAAAGGTTTGATTAGAAGGATTTGAAGATAAGTGTTTTGAAGTAGGCATTTTGAATAGTAGTTCCCATTGAAGCTATGCGACGTGATGAAGGAAATGAAATCAGACAAGGAAAGTTAGGAATTTGTTTAGAAAATTTCTTAATTGGGATTAATTAGTGGGCTATGTGTCAAGGTTAAGCTTAATCATGGCCAAGAGAAATATTAAACCGACATGTGAAGCACTTCAAGTAGAAGCTGACGAATTAAGAGAGCTTAGGGAGTGACTAATTCAATTTGGAATTAGTATAAATAATAGTGAAAGGTTAGAAGAAGGAACATTACTATGAGATTTT
The DNA here is from genome assembly GCA_037974545.1 of Cucumis variabilis. Classification (NCBI taxonomy): domain Eukaryota; kingdom Viridiplantae; phylum Streptophyta; class Magnoliopsida; order Cucurbitales; family Cucurbitaceae; genus Cucumis; species Cucumis variabilis. Next base: position 10,051,047 of record JBBPDI010000025.1, on the reverse strand, counting down.
ACTAAGAGTTATTTTGCCAAAGAAGCTCTAGGAGAGAAGAAGAAGATTTTGGGAGTTAGGCGTTCAGAGGAAGAAGGGAACTTATTATGTAGAGAGTGATTTTCTAAAGTTGAATACAAATTTTAAAGTTTTTTTTTTCTTAAGTTTCATGTTGTCTTGTAATGCTGTAATACACGTTAATGTTTATGAGAAGCATGATTTCTAAAGAAAGCTTTTAAGTTAAAGTTTCATGTTTGATGATTATATGAATTACTTGTATACGAGTAAACCATTACCTTTATTCCTATCAACGAGCTAGCTATTATGTGCACCTAATGAGTTAAGAAAACCATGAGGTGAAAGGATCACATGGCTGTAAGAAGCTGACCAATGCGCACGCATATTGAGTTAACAGTCTGATCACCAAGAAATAAATTGAGAAATTCACCAAGGGGAGGCTAGTGAAATGAATTCTAGTAGTCTATGCGTGGGAATGCTTCATGTTCTTGGAAAAAAGAATAAGTAGATGCTAATGTGTGATTTATGGTTTTGTATGAGGTGTTGAAGCTTGTTTATGAAAATGAATTTACATGTTGTATGCCCTAAAAGGTTTTCCAAAATCTCATTCACTATGTCTTTGATGTATGGTTTTAAGCTTCCTTTCCCTAGGTTGCATGGTGTTGAGGTCAAGTTGAAAAGGGTAAGACAAGCTGATACACGTTGAGGCGTTGGATAGGTGTTTAAGTTTGAGCTTGAAGGAGCTACACTAGGCGTTGGAGAGCTTAAGTTTTGTTTTAAGTATTATATATTGTAAAGCAAGCATGTAATATTATATTTAGAACGTATGATGTTATGTAATAAAAAGGAGTTGTTAATGTTATCTTGCGTTGTATGTTTCTTTATCGCTTAGTAGTTTAAAGCCTTAAGTTGAACTACGCAATGAAGCTAAGGTTCAAGGATTTAAATTGAGCATCTGACATTTTTCTTAGAGGCACTAAGGCTACTCAGGTCACAAGTTCAAGACGCGTTGCAGGGTGAGACGTGTGACATAAGTCTCTTGAAACAACTTATAACTTAAGTTGAGGAATTTTGGGGCATACACAAACTGTCCAACATGAACCACAGATCCAGTTCCAATAAGATAAATCAGGTGGTGATGGTAGAGGAAACACTTGAGGCATGTGTGGACGGGTACCATATAAGCCCTATATCCGAGAAAAGGGAGTCCTGTTGAAAAGAAGCCTTGATAAAAGGATTATGTTTTGCTTAAGTGTAAATAAGAGGCATTTTGTGAAGCAAGTAGACGTTGAAGCTTGGTGACACGGTAAGAAGTACGCATTCAACACTAGGAGTTAGGCGTTCTGTTGTGGTAACGCGAAGTGAAGTCAGGTAAAAGAAGTTCATGTTTGTAGCCTATCGTGAGAAGAAGAAGGCGAGGAAAAAGTTTAGCCTTCCGAAAAGATAAGGTGAGCATTTCAAGAAAATGTCTAATCTTGAGTTGGCGATGGTAACATGGTCTGTTGATTTACAAGCCGACATATGTAAAGTGAAAGTAGAACATGGCAAGCTAAGGGAACCTTAAGTGATGACTAAGCAGATTAAAAGGATCAGTATAAATAAGGCCTGAGAAGGATTAAAGAAGGGTTGTTATAATGAGAATTTTACAAAGTGTTGAATTGCTTGTTGAGAAGTGCTAGGTGAAAAGAGGAAGCAAATTAGGCATTTTGAAAGGAAGGAAAACCTAAGTGTTTTGAAAGCTTTGTTATGAGTCTTGTGTTGTATGCGTACATTATTACATGTTATGTTATTGATATTAATGTGTTATTTGAAAAGAAAAAATTATTGATTTCTATGTGTTGATTGTGGTGCTTCTATATTAGTAAACCATTAACTTTATTCTTATCAAGTGAGCAATTGTTATGTGGTGTACACATAATGTGTAAAGGCATCGTGTGGATGGCTCGTGCAACAAAAAATGAATCAGGGAAATTATCGAATACGTAATATGCCGGTGAGAGTGAAACTGGTCCAGAAGTCTTGGTTTAGGGAATAATTCATGTTCTTGGTGGTAAGGAATAAGAGAAGCTAATGTGTGATTTATGTGATTTATAAAATGAGGTGTTGAGAGCCTATGTTTATGAAAATGAAAAGTGATTTCTGTGATTGAATTGTATTCCCCCAAAAAGGTATTTTTAAAATCCCACTCACTAAGTCTTTGCCTTACATTTTAAGTTTCTTTTTCCCAAGTTATCAGGCGTTGAGGCCAAGTAAAGAAGGATGAGGTGGGTTGCTACGAGTTGAGCTAGCAAGCTAGGCATTGAGTTGAAGAAGTTGTGCTAGGCGTGGAAGGCCTAAAGTTCATGTTCTAAGTCTTGTTGTAAAGAAAGCATGACATCTGTTTGTATTATGGTGTAAAGTGTTAAGTTAATAAAAAGAAAAAGTTGTGTTTATTTCGCTGTATTGTTTGGTGCTTATTGCTTAAAAATCTTAAGTTAAGTGAATTAAGTTGGTTGTTTAAGTTATTCTGCTGCATTGTGCTCATCTAAGTTGAGTTGTCTGAAGTTGGACTATAAAGTTATTCTGCTTACTAGGCGTTTAACATTTATCATGCAATGTGATACACACTGAGTGACATACCTCCACTTGGTCGTATAAAGTAACTTTTGGACCAGGGCATGATTGCCAATTTTGTGCAAGAAAGCATATTTTACACTAAGGGTGTGGGACTTGAGCTTAAAAAAAAAGAATCCTCGAACAACTTGGAGTAATCTTGGGCAAGAAGGAAAGCAAAAAGCAAAATTTTAGTGCATCTCGATGCTATGGTAGACCGAGTTTATAAGACAAAAAAGGTAGAGAGCAAATCTCGGTGCATCTCAAGGTTTTTGCAACACGAGATGGAAAACATAGGGCTTTTAAGGATAAGTCTCAAGCCATCTTGGGGTATTACTTGGTCAAGATTGAAAGCAAAAAGGGAATTATTAAGGAATCTCGAGCAGTCATGTAGAATCTCACACATAATTTAGGATATAATGTTCATCTTGAGACAATCTCGGTGCTTGTTGGATCGAGATTTGATGAAAAGAAAGAATTTTAGAAAGTTCTCAGGCAATCTCGGGCACGAGTTCGGCAGAGATTAAAGCAAAAATGGGGAAATAGAAGGATCTCAAGACAAACATGAGGTTGTGCGGACCGAGACTGAGACATGAAAAGGTTTAAGTGTTGGTCTTGGGTTAATCACAGGCGATTTCCAGCCGGGATCATTGAGTGTTAAGTGTTCGATGGGGTTGGAATACAGGTGTTTAAAACAGAATTCATGCATTTTGCGACTAAGCAGGAGTTGGCGAGTTTAGGAAAACTTAAAGATGACTAATTTGTTTTGGAGATTAGTTAAATAAGAAAAGGTCAAGAAAGAGAAGGTTAATTTGCGATTTTGGAAAGAATTTGTTTAAGGTATGTTGTCGAGAAACTTTTCGATGAGAAGAAGGGTTTAAACAAAACTTTCAATGAAAAAGGGGAAAACAATTTGAGTGATTTTCTAAATTAAAATTTATTTTAAGTTTCCTTCTGATGTTTTTGATGTGTTGTGATTTATGTGGTTCACGTTATACTTATGTTTTGAAAAGGATGTTTTATGAAAATGAAGTATATGTTTCAAAATTTGTTTTCTGTGATTTTATTATGTGTTTCAATAAGAGTAAACTATTAGTCATATTCATATCAATAAGCTATCTATTATGAATACATAAGGAGTAAAGGTAACCATGTAGAAAAGGACTACGTGGTGGAATGAAACTAGCCAATGCATAAAAAGAGTGTATTGAGTTTAGTGGCTTGAGCTACAAGAAATGAACCAAGAAAATTCTTAGATGTTGAAAAGGATATCACAATAGTTTAAATGCAAGATGTTGAGTCTTGGCATAGGGAATGGTTTACGAACATGGTAGAAAGGAATGTGTGAGACTAATATGTATGCTTTTACATTTTGATTATTTATTGAAATGAGGCGTCGGGCCTATATTTGTATAACAAAAATGATTTATGAATTGCATTCCTGAAAAGGTTTTCAAAACTATCACTCAGTAAGTCATCGACTTATAGTTTAAGTTTTTCCTCCATAGGTGATAAGACGTTAAGGCCAAGTAAGGAAAGGTGAGAAGGGTTGCTGTGCGAAGAAGCTAAGCAAGGCAATTAAGTTTAATTGTTATAAATTTGTTTTAAGATTGTATGTATAGGAAAATTTGTAGAGCTCTTGATTTAAAGTTAATAATTGCAGTTGTTTGATTTTATTTCCACTGTGTGGTGATTCCTAAAAGTCAAGTTAAGTTAAGATGTGTTAAGAGTTTTGGAGTAGTGCGTGACAAAGGGAGGCAACAGAACACTGACCATTTGTAGGCTACACAAAGACTGTCCCTCCAATTGGTTCAAAGGTTAAGAGATCGAGTGATGACTGAATGACAAAGTAGTCAGCTTGAATCTTTATGCCAAGATATTCATTAATGATGCTAGGAGACATAGTGAAGCATAAACCATGGACATGGATCTTTTTATACTCAGGGGAATTATCAAACTCAATAAGGAGATTTACAATCAACTCTTGAATCAATCGAGATTCAAAAGGTTTTAGTCAAACTAGCACGGTTAATTAACTCCATAATAGCTAGATAAGAGTGGTGCTTATTAGAGATATTCATTTCATCATCAATTAGATGTCAATGGATACAAAAGGAACATTGGAAGGAATTTTACGACAACCAACTTTAGTGGTGATGATTTTGGATCCTTTGGTAGAGCCAACATGGGCCAATTTACTTTTAGAAATGTTCATAACAAGGATGAAACCCTTGTCAACAAGAGGATCACGAGACTTAACACGAGATTGTTTTGATCGTTTAACAAGATGAGCCAAAAAGAACATTGCCATTAGAGGAAGTAGAATCAGACTCCACATCATTCTAAGGCCTTTTAAAGTCGATTGATGGAGTAGTCACATGGACAAAAGTATTGGTACTAGAAGGGGTTTCACAATCTCAAAAACCAGAACGGTAACCTCCATAACTTTCATAGGGACATCGATGTCAATATCCATGCTGTTGACATTGGTGCTATCATCAAAAACAGTGGCATCATCAACAAAGGCCATTAAAACCACAACATTCAGCTAGACATGGTAGTCAATAGGAGTGATGAAGGTATCATTCACAATAAGAACAATGGGTGTATGTAGCATCGTATTATAAGATAACACAACATTCTCATTATCAACAGTTACTTGATCATGGTGGGAAGGAGATGAACTAGAATTATTGATACCAGATGGACTTATAGTGAGTGGATGCAAGGTATTATCATCAACATTAGGATTAGTAGATGAAATACTTGAATCGTGAGTGGTAGAACCAGGCAATCGATAGGAACCATCCTTCCACCACTTAAAAGAATGCGAAGTAGATCCTCACATTTACACCCCATGAACATTAGTTCTTATTGCAACATAGACATCAAAACTGACCTTGGACCTAGATTTTTTATGTACCACTTCTCGTGGAAACCATGGTGAAGCTAATAAGGATAATGAATTGAAAAAAAACCACGAAACCATACTAAAAGCTTACAACGAGAAGAAAGAAAACCACAAATTCACACTAAAAGCTTACAACGAATGGAACCCTCAGAAAAACACAAAGCAACACAATTGGAAGGAGAACGAAGAGCATGGAATAAAAACGATGACTACTTTGTAGCATTAACCCTAAGTATAATAAATAACGCAAGTAGATGAGCCTAAATCAAGAGTTGGGAATTACAAACAGTTAGGTCTACAAGAATACATAGTCATTAATATGGCAAATAAAGGAACTCTACTAAATACTAGACACTAATTGCTATAGATTTACCTTGCAAATTCTCAGTCCTACCCTTAAATTTTGAAGGTTGCTACATCACGGGGCTTTCATTTCAAAATGTGATGACAAAAACAATTTGGTATTATTTATTGATTCTATGTTTGCAATTATACTATCACATAATCAGCTTCAAACAACGTTGAATAAACACATGTATTTGAAGAATTTACCTCAAGCCCATTATTTATTAAAGTATTATTAAAATTTTCATACCATTGTTTAGGAGTTTGTTTAAGACCATAGAGAAATTTTCCAAGTATATATACTTTATTCTCTTGACCTATAACTTTGAACCCTTACAGTTGTACCATATAAATTTATCTTCTAGATCACCATTTAGAAAGGCAGTTTTTATATCTATTTGGTGAATAAGAAGACTATGTATGACAGTTAGTGCAATCAAGACCCTAATTGTAGTTACTTTGTTTTTTGTGTACCCTACCACTACTAATCTAGCATTGTATCTTTCAATTGAACTGTAACATCTCAAAATTAAGGTAATTTTAAATTTATTTATCTTGGATTTATTGGTATTATTTGGGTGTTATTTTAGTTATTAGTTGAAGATTATTTGTTTTGTGAAAATTATGATTAATTAAATATTTAGTGGAAGAATATTTAATTAATTATATTATAGAAATTTTTGGTGTTGTGAAGGATTTAACTTAAGTAATGAAGATTGATAAATTAATTTGGTGAGTTAAGGATTTTGAGTAATTATATACATGTGTGTGTGTATATATATATATATATATATATATATATAATTAAGTTGTGGAAGGTAACAATAATTATATTATTGGAGATAATATAGTTATTAAGAATATATATTGTTATATTTTAGGAAGAGATAAAAAGATTGATTTAATGGGTATTTATTGAGGAGAGAGAAAAAGAGTTATTTGGTTGATTTTTTAAAAGAAAAAGGAAAAGGAAAAGGAAATTAGATTTCTTTTATTAATATTGTTATTATATTAATTAGAACTTGTTCTACGTGTAAGACCATTCAACTTCATCTTATCCTCCCTTTAACCGTAGCCATCGCCCACGTTCTTCAACCACATCTCCTTTGTCGATGGCATTGTTTCCTTCTCTGTCAACCTCCCTTCGCCGGCAGCAACGCGTTAGTCTTCATTGTGTTTCCTTCTCTTCGTCCGTCACAGTGAAGCCAAAGCCTCTCCGCTCCTTTTTTGTTCGTCAGCCACCTCTGAACGTCAATGTCCATCTTTATCTCTCGATCTCAGGTGAAGTCGACCGTGTCTCATCTCTGTTCGATCGTTGTAGTAGGTCTTTTGGTTCACTTGTAAGTGGTCGAGCCGCTGGACATTCGTCCGAACTGAGGTGCCTGCAGAAGCCACGTGTATTTCAGCCGAGGTGTCGTCCAAGCAGTGTTGCATACCTGGTTGAAGCCAAATCCGAGTCATCTTCTCTTAGTCAAGCCACCCAAGCTTTCTGCCATATTTTATCCTTTTTAGAGCCATTTTTTGGTAAGTTTTTTATGGATTCAGGTATATCCATCAAGTGATAATTATTGGTTTAAAATAAATTTACAATTGGATTTAAGTTGAGTTATTTTACTTGAAAGGTTTGGCTAATTTTATTGGAGGACTTGAATTGTCAATATTTTCTCAACCAAGGTATATTTGGGTTCAACCTCTTTTGTTGGTGAGTTTCAAACCAAAGTAATTCATTGTTTGATGTTGGGTATCAAACTATTAATTTAAAAATCTTATTTATGTTTAGGATTCGTCTTTTGGAAAGCTTGATTGCAGCTATTAGAAATAAATTTTGTTAAGCAGATCTTGAGGTAAGAGATTCTACTATTAAACCTTCGACAGTAAATTGAAGAGCTTGCTTGTATGTTTCCCTTATTATGCATTAGTGTAGCTATAATGCATAATGTGACTGTTGTTAGAGATAACTTTTATGGATGACTGAGATATTTTATGAATGAGACATGCTATGATTTAGATATGATATTTTTATGATATGCTACATGTATAAGCCACGGTGTTCTGTTAGCTTTGTCTGTTAGAGTCCTACCCATATGGGTGTCCCTCGGGATCACCACCTATTTATACTTGCGTGGCTAACTTTTATGAGTGATTCGATGGGGTCCCTTTCAGCCTGATTCTCTTAGGCATTCCTTCGAGTCTTCGAAGATCAATTTCTCTTAGGTGCTCCTCCCTTGAGATCAACACCCTTGTGATCACTGAAAACCAGATGTGTACCCTGCAACTTAGAAAATTTCCAGTAGGTCACCTAACATAGAATTACTCCAAGTAAAACACGCTTAACTTTAGAGTTCCTATGATCAAGCCACCAAAAGGGAAGGTGCACCTTGTTGGTATATGTATTGACTTTTTAATTATTTTAAGTCCTCCTTAACATTACTTTCATGTCCTTAGGATCCCTTTCATTCAGATGTGATATCGGTTCATTCATCTCTCTCTCTAAATCGCAAGCATTACATGTCCACCAGCTTTGTCCCTAAACCACATCTTACTGCGAGAGGTTCTGCTCTGAAACTAACTGTAATGACCCAACTCTTTATACTAAGCTGAGGTCATTACAAGTAAAACCAATAAATATTTGTTATTGAAATAAAAAAAGTACTAAATTTTAAAGGAAACATTTCAAATATTCATAAAAAAAAGTTTATTAATAAAGTATATAGAAAGAAAAATAATTAAATAAAGGGATAGTTGCAAATTTTGCAATTACATTCAAAATAATTAAGTATATAGCAATATTTTAAAGAATTTGCAAATATAGCAAAATTTGTCAAATTCTATGAATGATAGAAGTCTATCACCGATAGACCATGTTGCAAATATTGGTCTATCATCGATAGACCCATACGAGTCTATCAGCGATACAAGTCTATCAACGATAGTTTTGCTATATTTGTAATTTTTTTAAAATATTGCTATATCTTTAATTATTATTGTTAAAATGGTCATCAATTACAATTACCCTTAAATAAAATACTAGTTTGGGTCTTATTTAAAATAGATGGAAAAAAAATCTAAAAATAAACATGAAGTCTGAAATAATTTTTTTAAAATAAAATACTGAAAACATAAATGCGGAAGAAGCATAAACTGTTCCCTATGGCAAACTATGGTCACTTCTTGTCATTCGCCAACTTGCCTCTACCACCCCAAGTGAGTATAAACATATACTCAGTAAAGGACCCACTACTGGTCCCACTAGATGTCTGTTAACTTCTCGTTAGAGTCATATAACAAAGTATCGAATAACTATTATACTCCTGAATGCACGCTATCCTGTGATCACCTAAAGACACATTTAGGCTCTTGATGACCCCAAAGGAGACACCCTAAAGGAGAGTTGAGCTGTAAGTGATCCTGTCAAATCACACATAAAAACTGGCCACACAGGCATAAAAAGGTAGTGATCCCGAGGAACATCCATATGGTACAACTCTAACAGACAAAGCTAATAGAACACCATACCCTATACATGTAGTATATCATAAATATCATAGCTCAATCAAACACATCTCTATCATAGCATATCTAATCATAGCGTATCTTAGTCATATATATCTTCGTTATACATAACGGTCATCTATGTAGCCATCCATAACAGTCATCTCTAATTGTCATATTGTGCATTTTAGCTACATTAATACATAATAAGAAACATACATGCAAGCTTTAATGTCGAAGGTCTAATAGGAGAATCTCTTACCAAGAGATTAACTAAAACAATTATCTAACAGCTACAGTCAAGCTTTCCAATAGACGAAACCTAATCATAAATAAGATTAAATTAATAGCTTGATAACAGCATCAAACCATTAATTAATCGTTTACAAACTTACCAACGAAGGAGTTTGAAACCAATTCAACCTTGGTTGAGAATAATCACACCTCAAATCCTCCAATAAATCTAGTCCAACCTTCAGGTAAAAATAACACAACTTAAATCCAAAATTAATTTACTTTTACCAAGAAATTAATATTTGATGGGCATACCAAAAACCCAATCAAAACTTACCAAACAACAACTAGTTGAAACTGATGGCTTGGCTAACAAAAGGCTCAAAACGGCTCGGCTGGAGAGAGGCTCAGCGTGCGTGGGTAAAGGACGAAGAACGACTGGGATGAAGAAGCTTCGGTTGGGACGCACGACTCAACAATAAAGGGGACTATTAACAATAAAACTGTTAATTAGTTATAACAATTTGTTAGTTGAATTCTGTTTGTAAATACCAGTTGTTAGTTAAACCTTCAACTATCAAAGTTCTTCTATAAAAAGAGAACTTGGAGTCTGTAAATAAAGTAAGTGAAGTTAATAAAGAACTCCTTTACATACCTCTCTCAATTTGATATGGTATCAGAGCAATTTCACAAATGAGAGAATTAAAGTACTATCCAAACATCACGGTGCCTCGTGCAACCTTCATCATGACAACACCAGAGAGTTTGATTACTTCCTCTGATCTTGACAAACAACTAAATTCCTTTATTCTTCACCATTCGATTATTCTGACCATCAATCTGGTATCGACATTACTTGCAGGATCAAGTAACTACTATTCATGGAGTAGAGCCATTAAACTTGCATTGTCTAGGAAGAATAAAATTGGATTTATCACACATACAATCAAAAAACCATCACAAGGTAATCTTCTTTTAGCATGGAAATGTAACAATGATGTAATAGCCTCTTAGATCATCAATTTCATCTTAAAGGAAATTGCAGCCAGCTTAGTTTAGAATGGAAGTGTCAAAGAGATATGTGATGAAATAAAAGAGAGATATCGACAGTCTAATGGGACACATATATATCAATTGTGAAAGGACCTTGTGACTACCACTGAGGGAAATCTTTTGGTTGAAGTATATTACGCAAAAATTACTACTATATGGCAAGAATTTATCGAATATAGGCCTTTAGATGAATGTACTTATGAAGGATAAAAAAAGATGATTAAGTTTCTGAATACAGAATTTGTGATGACGTTCCTTATAGGGCTGAATGAGTCATATTCTCAAATTAGAGCACAAATTTTGCTTATTGATCCTTTGCCACCAATAAACAAGGTATTTTGTCTCATCATCCAAGAAGAAAGACAAAGATCCATTGGATTTGTCCCTTCCATTGAAAGTATCACACTAATGAGCAACACATAGAAGAGATTTATACCCGAAAGATCCAAGAAGAGATTTATGGCCGAAAGATCTAAGAAGAAAGACACTCGACCAGTATGTACAAATTATGGATACAGAAGACATATTGCTGATAAATGCTATAAACTACATGGCTATCCATCAGGTCATAGATTGGCGAATAACAATTTAGTTCACCAACAAAGGCAAAATAACCTTGTACAAACTGCAAATGAGAAGTTGATAGAAGTTCCTAAGGCTACTCAATCTGCATTTTTTGCAAGTCTCAATAATGACCAATATTTACACCTCTTAAGTATACTGCAGACTCATCTAAATACTTCACATATTGATGAGAGTTCCAAGACAGATACCACCCACATAGCAGGTACTTGCCTTCCTACTTCACTCATCAATTCTTCTTGAATCATAGATTATGGTGCTTCTTCTCATATATGCCATGATAAATCCATGTTTATAGAACTCCGCAACATACAGAATATGTCAATCACACTGCCTATTAAAGCACATTTAAAAGTTGAGTATATAGGCGATATCTCAATAGCAAAACAAATTATATTGAAAGATCTTCTTTACATCCCTGAATTCAAGTATAATTTGCTATTAGTAAGTGCTTTGTTGAAGGATGAAAGATACACTATATCGTTACTAGTTCTAATTGTATCATTCAAGACAAGTCAGTTTTGAAAATGATTGGGAAAACAAACTCATCTAAGCTTGTTTCTCTAGTTCTCTTCAAAGCCTTTAACTTAAACATTTTTTTTTTGTCATTTGACTTTATTCTAATAAAATCTGTCATTTCTCTTTTTTTTTTTTTAGTTATTGGTATCTACATCAGCAGTAATATGAGTTTCTCTAGGTTCTAATGGAATGTGTTTGTGAGAATATAACAAATGTGTTATCAATTCACCTACACCTGAACATCAAAGAACACCTCTCACACGTCTTCAATGTTCAAGTGTCCTCAACGCTTGAGTTAAAATATAATCTGAAACATTATACGTTTTATCAACATCTTTTCAAAGTTCATTCTATAATTTGAACAAATTATTAAAAATTTATTTGTCACAAGTTGTAAATATATCTCAAACCTAGAACATGCAATCTCTTTGATCTTTTTATTCATGAATTCTCCATCTTTACCCACTCGAGCATGTTTCCAAGGGTAGCTTAATCAGCCATCAGTGGTAATTTTCCTTCTTTTTTTCTACATGTATACAAATAAATTAAACATTAAATTTGATAAACATAGGATAATATTGTGCATAGTAATATAAACTTACCAACTCTTCCCTTAAATTTGCATAGCCTTTGCAAGGTGTTCTACGTTTATATTTGTAATTCTTGCGTCTCTCTTTTTGCACATTGCTACATTTCTATATCACATAGATATAACACAAGTTAATGATGCATTAATATATTTAATTATTGAAACATAAAATAAGTCATAAAAATTATAAGAAAATCTTCACTCAAAGACAGTGGTACAAACATCTCCCAATCAGATAGATAAATATCAAGATAGTTTGATGGTCAAAATTTTAAGCATTTTGGTGCATCTATGTATGGAAAAATATGACTGTTTCTCAAAATACTTTTGAAATTTAAAAATGCACTTCTAGATTATGTTCATAATATCTTTCTTGGATTTTGGGTTTGTAAAAAATGATTTTTGAATATGACAAAATAACATGTATAAAAATAGTGTCATATCTCACTATATTATATTTAAAAACAAAAGAAGTATGCCTACCTAAATGCAAATATAAATTTTATCTTTTCATTCTGACGGAAAGTCTAACCATGAAGCATATGTAATTGGAATGTTGTTTCAAACACATGTCCCTATATAACTCACAATTTGAGTTGCATTTTCACCAATCTATTCACCACGTTCGCCATACTCGACAAGCAATCGATTCACATCAAAGTTAATTTGTGTTAGATGAACCATCGTGGTAGGACTACACACACTCATTTGACTAAATGTCTCTAAAATACTATTAACCTGGGCTATATCCTCATTGCCTCCAACTGAGAGGTGGTTATCACTACTACAGTCCATTAGTTCCTAACTTGTAATGAAAATAAATATTATTATAGAGGTAATAATATTCATAAATAATAACAAACTTTACCATCTATTATTCATTTCCATTTACTATCTAAATACCATCTCAATTAGTTTGCATGTAGTTTGAATCATCTTCGTTGTTCATTTCCTCAAACACATTTATAGAACATTGTTGGAACTAATACATTTTAAACTTATATTCCCTAACTCATCGTCATTAATATGATCCTCATACTCTCGATTGAGAGGATTCAACATAACATACAGTTGAGAATCACTTGGATCTTCGATAAAAAAAATACTTGTTTTGCTTGTGATCCTAAGATAAAAAGTCTGCCTTATGGCCATGTACAATTAAGATTAACAAATGTAAACTCCAACTTATCGATCTTGACACTGCTAACACTATCAACCCAATTACATTTAAACATTACAATTTTAAAGTTAATATAATCCAACTTCCAAATCTCTTGGATCACAGCGTAAAACGACATGTTTGTCACTATAGGATGTTTATCCTTTGCAAATAAGTGTCTCTATTAAACATACCCCACTATTCTGTACATTTACGAACACCATCACGATGCTTTGTATTGTAACGAATACCATTCATAACATAACTAGAGTAAGTTATCACTCTAGGCGAAGGACCATGTGATACCCATCAAAATGTATCAGATATTGTGTTGTTTGGAAACTCAAGTTCTATAGCAACCTAAAAAACATAATCGTGTAAATATAAATTAGCAAGACTTTTTAAAAACAGTTACTAAAACAAAATAATTGAACATCGTTGGACGCATCTTGGCCACGTATGTCCAAGAAATAAAACAGTGATTGTGATTATCTTGTAGCCATTTTAGATGTAATTTTGTCTTTGATGAATACATTTTTTTTTTCAAATGATCCATATGTTTTCTACAAAGTAATTGTATCAATTCAAGATGGTTAGAAATATCCTAATAGGTGTAACATGATAAATAAATAAAGTAAATATTTAAAATCGACATACTCTATGTGAGGTTAAATGCGTCACTTGTATTCTCTAACATGTACAAATGAGCTTGCATTAGCTGTTCTTTTTCAAACCTTGTGTAAGAAGCTGCAGATGAGGGTCATCCTATATCATCATTTTGATCTCGTTCTTTAGCGTTCCCAAGTCCAATTGACATGTTATCTAGACATTTTGTATAAAGTTCGATAGCTTCCTCAACAATATACCCTCAGCAATAGAACCTTCAGATTTATTTCGATTTTTAAACATATCCCTTAAGAACTTTCATGTAATGTTCAAAAGGATACATCTATCGAAGATACACAAGGCCACACAACCGAACTTTTATGAATAAATGTATGGTTAAATGGATCATTGTGGTGAAGAATGATAGAGGAAAATATTTCTCAAAACAGACACAATATTGCAACAATCTTTTGTTTCAAGACACTTAGTTGTGCAACATCTACAACCTTACTACATATGGCGTTAAAAAACAAGCAGAATCGTGTGATTGTGTTTCTCATGTGTTTAGGTTGTGCAGCACGAAGTGCAACCAAAATCACTTGTTGCATGAGCACATGACAATCATGAGACGTTAACCCAATAAATTTTAGAGTGTTGATTGACACGAGGTTTTTTATGTTTGAGGAATACCCTTCTGGAACTTTTTTTTTATAGTGATTGGCAAATTGTGCGTTTCTCGCTTTTGGATAACGTATAACAAGTTGGAGGTATATATGTTCTATTCCCTAAAACCTTTGGCGCCAACTTAGAACGAATGCTTAATTGTTCTAAGTCACGACGGAACTATAATCCATCTTTTGTCTTACCATGAATGTTGAGCAATGTACCCAACAAGTTCATACATACATTCTTCTCAATATGGATTACATCCAAGCAATGCACATTGCTTTAAGCAATGTGGAAGCCCCTTTAAATACTCACACCTTCACTTATAAATTTGGGCCCTAAGAGGCACCAATTTTTGGAAGGGGAGAGAAGTTAGGAAAAAGTGGGTTGGCCAACATCTCCACGTGTGTGTGTGAGGCCAGGAATAAAATAATATTTTTGCTAAAATTTATTTTGAATTTTTCAGAACCGTTTTCGATTTAATTACATATTAATTCCTTTGAACCATTGGACCGTTTAATTTGACTTATCATTAATTTTATTGAACCGTTAAACCGTTTCAATTTGACTATCATAAAATACCCGACTGTTGGACTGTTTTCTTTGACCGTCATAATATCGGACGATTACCATCATTATTGTTACTCGTCTGTTGGTAGCCTCCTCTATCCACTATATATACACACCCACCTCTCTTCTCATTTCATATACCACAAACATTTCAAGCTCTCTCATTTCTCTAGGCTTCTCCTTTTCTGTTTACTTTACCAAATTCTGTTTTTCTTTAGTTTTTCGAGCAAACAAGTATCTATAAAATTGTTGGTATATACCGGTTGGTTTCAGTGTAGTTTCTACCGACGATTTAGAGGCTGCTTTACTTTGGAGACGACGAAGCACTTGATATCTTGTTTATACATTTGAGCAGAGCCGTGAAACGTCTTAAAGAGACAAGATCCAAGACTTAATCAGTTTATTAATGTGCTTTTGTTTTGCAGGTTTTCTTACTACGACAATTAGTTCCACTGAAGTGCAACAACAAATTTTAATTACACTTTCAATGAAGCATAAATATGTAATTGTTGGTGTTAAATGGGGGTGGTGATAAAGTGTGGTGGAGTTCAAAACTAGTTCATCTTGTTCTTCCTCTCAAAACCGAGATGGTAAAAAATAGCAACTAATTTGAAGAAGATGGTAAAGAAACCAGGCTCTATATCCCATTTTCTTTATATTTTAAGTTATATTTTAATTAAATTTTTGACAAATCCAACATATTTGACACATAATTTTCACACCAACATATAACGATAGAGTATGAGATACTATTTAGCAAATATGAGAGACTACTAAAATGTTTGTTCGGAAATTTCGAGAACCAAATGGACACATGAACTTCAAATGCCTAGGGGCCAAAAGTACTTTTTCCCCCTCATTTCCAACCAATAGATAACACCCTGCCTTCCTCATCGTCTATCACCATTGAAGAAGCACACCGACTGTCGACTGAGAATAAGAATAATAGAATTTTTTAAAAATTTCTTCATTCAAATAGAGGAAGCAAAGTAAACTTCATTAGAGTATATCCATCATGCATGTAGAGAAGAAACTTCTTTGTAGAACAAAACAAAAGTGTTTTTCTTTTTCTTTTTTTTTTTTTTTTTTGGTAGATTTGTTCAATGTGCAACTGTTCAGGTGGTGGAGAAGGATTTCTTTGCTGACATCAAATCCATGACTTTTGAAACTGATCTTTGGTATATTCTAGTCTGGGGCTCTAACAATAACCCCAACAAGCAACCAACTGAATGAATTCACCACAAAAACTCTCTTACTCTTCTTCCCATTACTCAGAATAGTTCAAAAGTCGCAGTCAACGGAAAAAGATTAACGTTGTACTTCTTCAACAGCTTTCCTTCTTTTTTCTTCTTTTGTTCTTTAACTGAGAATTGTAAATAAAATTTTAAAAAAACTAATCATCATGGCCTAGTCATTCACCCAAATTAGCAAACAAAAACTTTAACTTGGACAATTGGTTAGTTTTAACATCTTTGTTAGGGAGGGAGGGGGATCATTTAAACCTGTTTCTAATAATTCAAAGCCTAAAATGACCCATTTGAAACTTCAAGAACAAATGCACAAATTCTACAAAACTCGGAGACTAAATGGTATTTTTCTTCTAAGATTTTTGTTTAAAATATTAGTAAAAAGAACAAATAAAGTGTAACGTTAAGAATAAATATGCTAATTAAGGTGGAGTACTCAATGATGGTGTACGATTCTTTTTCTCATTACTTTTATTTATCAATTGGAGGACAATGCTGCTAGCCACAAAGCAATCATTTATAGTATTAGTTTCTAATTCCATAATTAATAACGACTTATGTGATTCTGACCCTATCTCTTTTTTTCGTTAACAAACTCTAACATTTATTAATCTCTTATTAATTTGTATTAAAATACCGATGAAATATAACTTGTTTTTATGATTCCGAGGGTCGTCACATTATTATAGCCATGCAGAGAGACCACACACCCACACAAAATAGAATGCAAAGAAAAAGGTATAACAATATAAAAACTTATACCAAACACAGTGATATTGTCTTCACAACAAAGAGAAACTCATATATGCCTTATAGATCTGAGCCTAATAAATTCATGTTGTCATTTTAACACAAATTTACTCACCCTGCTGCTTGAGTTTTGAGAGTATTCTAGGATAGAACAGATCAACTTTCTTCTAAGAGTAGCACTTCGTCTAGAAAATCAACGAACGAAACTTTGCGGATTTGTTGCCACGAGCCGGAGACGACGTAGAGTGGCCGACGTCCTCAAAAAAGTTAGTTTTAAAAGGAAAAATGGGAGTCGTCACCAATCTTTTTTACGGTTTGATTGGACACCAAAATAAAGTGAACAATTTTTTAAAAAAATGGTCTGCGAAAAATAGAGTTGAGTTCGAAAGTCATTTGTGTATGAGGAAGGTATTAGCACCCTACAACACCCATTTAAAAAAATGGTGGTCAAATTTCAAATCTTGAATTGAAAATATTTTTTAATTTATTTTAAAACTAATATCTTATTTTACTCCTCATTACTCCAATATTTGAAGCAATGATCTCATAAAATAAGTGTAATAATATTCCATTAATTAGACTATATATTGAAGAATGTTTCTCACCTTAAGAAAATGAGAAATTATTATAATTTCTCAAAATCTATTATAGGCTAGTCTTCGTATAAAGATTTTTTTTAAAACATTGATTAAATTAATTTTTTTCTTGGGATCAAATATTAGACTTCCAAAGATATTGATCCCTCACCTCAAGAATTCTAGAAAATCGAACTACCAAATTTTCTATATTCCATCGTGGGATTTTGTTTAAGAAAAAACTGTATAAATTATTAGAAAACTTTATGAAATTATAGATTAAATTTTGAAAGTTTGAAAAACATAAAAAGAATTATAACATTATAGACAAATTTGCTAAATGATAAAAAAGAGTTTTTATTTTAAAACATAGAGAATTTTAAATTTGAATAATTTTAAAAATTAAAAATTTTTAAATAAAAAGAGTTGTACATTTAAGTACATATAATAATTATTATTATGATAGTAATGTGAATAAGTAAAAGAAAGGAAACATAGTAATAATAAATAGAAAAGAAAAGAAAAAAAAAAGAAATGAACAAGGAAAGAAAAATGATAGAGGGGTGGCGGCACCATAAAAGAAATAAAAATAATAATCATAATCATAATAATAATGATAATTATAATTAATGATAATGATGACGACAACGACGACAACAACAACAATAATAATATAATTATCTCTATCCTCATTCTTTCCCTCTATATTTTAGAGAAAAAGAAAATAAAGGTTAAGAGTTGGAATTTAAAAAAAAAAGTAATGAAATATCGATAAATAGAAAAAACGAACATTTTTCTTATGTTGCTTTCTTTCTCCCTATTTTTTTAGAGAGAAAAAAAAAGGTAAAGAATTTATTTTTAAAAAAATGATGATAAAAGAAAAAAAAAAGTAGAAAAAAAAAACTAAAATTTTCCTATATTTTTTTTTCTTTTTATCTATCTTTTAATAAAATAAGAAAATAGAAATAAATATTTGAATTCAGAAGAAATTAATTGTTGTATGAGGCGCGGATCCTTGAGATTAAATAACTAACAAAAGCAACCTCCAACTAAGTTTGTTGAATAATAAGTTAAAGAAAGAATAAGAAAAATCCACTTTTTCCAGAGATTCGCTCTAAAAATTTTCTTTCTACAAACTAACTCTAACGATTTTTTTCTCTAACCAATTTTCTTCCTCCTTTTCAAATGACAAAAGGTCCCTATTTATAGATTCAAGATACCACAAATTAGAAAAAATTAATAAAAATAAAATCAAAATGGGATATTATGTTAATAAAATAAAATTTTATTTTCCTAAAATAAATTAAATGAGATATTTTGAGATTTTGTGAAAAATAAATTAATAAATCAAATGGATATTAAAAGATTTTTTTATTTAAAATTGATTTTCTTTTTTTCCTAAAATGATATAAGTAAGTCAAGTGTGATATTAGAAGATTTTATTTAAAACAAATTCATTTCTTTTTTTTCTAAAATAGACAAATAAGATAAATATGATATTAAAATATTTTTTTAAATAAATTGATTTATTTTTATTTTCTAAAATGAAATATTATAAGATATTATGTTATTACTAATTTTTTTACCTTTTTAAAAACAAACAAATAAATAGATAAGTTTAGCCATTATTACTAATATTATTCTTTTTAAAAAAAAGATATATGTGTAAGATAAAATTAGGTAACGACATGATCAATCGAACGTCAAAATTTGGATAATGGAAAAGATATGTTTTTAAACCATATAGAAAATGGCTTATTTATAGACTTATTCAAATTTCATTCTAGAATTTTTCAGATTTCATTCATCCAAATTGTTCTTTTTTTAAATGTGGCTATTACAAACTTATTTATACTAATTAAAATATTAAATGAAAGGTCAACAACATTTAATATCATGCTCTTTCAACTATCCTAATAAATGAAAACACTAAATACATAATTTCTTAAACATTTAATATTATGACTATTGAATTGTCAAAATAACTCTTCAACTTCAAGCATTGCATCTCTTCAATTTCTTTAAATATGATTTCTTGATCCATATCATATAAAAATCATAAATTTGTTAAACAAAATGTACTACTTGAAAGTGATAATATTTTTGTAAGAGGAGACCAATAATAATAATAATATTTGCATGTCACCAACCAGTAAACCTTTTAAAGATAGGAGAGGGAGAAGGCTAAAAGATAGTTCAGATTTTTCTTTTCTTGTTTTAGAAAAAGTAAGCATGTGTATTTTTTTTAAAAGTGCAATATAATTATATATTTATTTCTTTAAACTTTGGGGAGGGTACCTATTCAAAATATCATTTTAAATATATTTAGAAAAAAAATGGTTATTGGCTATCTGATTATGAATTTCTCTCTAAAATTTCATTGTTGAAGATATTAAAAGTCTCACGTTGAAAAAATCAAGGAGACTCACACTTCATATAATATAGATTGATTATTCCTCTCACTGTCAATTACACATTTTTCGTATTTCTCTCAATCTCTCTTGCTTTCTCTCTCATCGAGCAATGGAGGAGGGTTGTTGATTTCGACTAGACTGGGTATGAAACAGAGGATGGTTGTTCAAATAAAGACATGGAGAAGAACAAATGGCTACTCTTATTTTTTTTATTTATTTCTTTAAATAGTTTTGCATTGTTGCCATATGTGAAAATTTCTCTTTAATTACATAAGTTTTACAGAAGTATGAGAAATAAGATTTAAATTTAAATTGTTCCACTTATTAAATTTAAAGTTTTAAATGATGCATAAATTAGAGGGGAAAAACATGTCATTGTAGAACTGATCAAAAAACATGAGATGACTTATCAATCACACAAATGTTAAAAACAAAAACCACATACAACAATTGTAACAAGAAGATACCAACAACAAATAAACAATTAACGACACACAAAAGTTAGTAATCGAGTTCGATGAAATCCACATACAGCGAGAGGCAGTGTGCCAAAAAAAGAATTCGCTAATATTAAAGAGTTACGTAGTTTACAATATAGTACTTATCTTCAATTCATAGCTACTACAGTGACTCACATAGAACTCCAACCTACAGATCACATAAACTCCCTTTAGATGTCAGCTCCCTGTCAAGTGTACTTAGGCTTTCCTTAAATTTGATAATATTAATGTTGAAGACTTTGACTTCCAATAGTGTGTGAAACACCCCTCTCCAACCTCGTTATCCATACACCTTAAGATGGAAAAATTCTTCTATGCAGCTGAGTCTTAAGCTCCTCTTAAGACCGAGAATACCTTCTCAACAACAATGATCGCCTAGGCTCTCCCAAAATTGTGATTATCTTCAATATGTTGAGCAATTAGCATTAATAACATAGTGTAACAAAAAAAACCAAGATAAGGAAAGAAAATAGTTTTAAAATAATATGTTATCTAAAAAATGTTAAAACTATATTTGAGAGAAGGAATAAAAAAATATATATATAAAAAGGGAAGCAAGAATGGTATATTTGGTAGAGAGATGAAATTATTAAGCGGAAAGGGAAGAGAGTGGGGGAGAGAGTATTGTAATATTATGAGAAAACAAAGGATAAAAAGAAGGGAGAATATCTTGTTGTCGTTTGAATAATATTTGTGGGACACAATAGTTGGGTGGTGCTTATGCTTATGCTTATGCTAATGCTAATGCTAACGCTAATGCTAATGCTAACGCTAATGCTCATGTTCTAACCAATAAAATATAACACCATCTTTTATATCTACTTTTTTACTTCATCCATTTTTAAATTCTTACCCATTACTCCTTTTTTTAATTTAATAAATCTTGGAATTAAGAACCAAATTCAAAAAATAAAATTATTTGTAACATTTCAAATCTTGTACAACCAAACAAAAACTAAATTCACAATTTAGCGATCATTTTGGAAGTTATGTTTGAATTAGAAATTTTATTGTTTAGATACTAGAGTTAAAAATTTAGAAAAAAATAGGAAGATGAAGTTATTGAATAAAAGCTAAATTACAAAAATGTTTCGAAATTTTGATCCTTGTATCAAAAAGTATTCTTTTAACTTTCAAAGTTTTAAAAATGTTCTTAAACTTTTTTAATGGTTCAAAAATACCTTATTGTTAGTTTTGGATAGAAATCGTTAAAATTTTATTTAAAAAATACTCATAAACTATTAAAAAGTTTTTAAAATATCCTTGTGCTTGAAAAAAGTTAAGAAAATCCAAACTTTACACCAATTTTCACATCAACTAAAATCAAAATCAAAATTTTAAGTATTTTAAATTTATTTGACTGTTAACACACAATGAAAGATCAAGAACACAACCAATCTCAATAGTTATTGTTGTAATTAACGTATGGTTAATTGTCAAATAAAAAAAATATATTTGACTATCAACACAAAGTGATAGTCGAATAGATTTAAGAATTTAACTATTAACATACAGTAGTAGTCAAATACATTTAGAAGTGTGAAATTTTTTTAAGTATGTTTTGAGAATAATTTTTTTTTAGAAAAAGTCATCAGATCTTATGGAATTTTAAGTTGTAACCAAGGTTTAAAATATAGATATTTGGTTGATATATCGAAGTTTTAATTTTACAAAAATTTCGATTTCAATGAATATTTCTGAAAATTTATAAAAACAAAAAATTAAAAAAATATTTTTAAATTAGTAAATTATTGTTTTGTTATTTTCAAATAAGTAAACATGTCTATTATTTATATTATATTTATATTAGTGTCTTTTTTTGTGCACTACAAGAAATAGGGGATTTGTCGATGCTGCAATCGACGTTGGGATAGATGACGTCGTAAAAAATGAATTTTGATGACGTGTTGAGGAGGGTGTCGGTATTGGTCCTTAATGCTAACATCGACAAGATGACGTTGCGAAATCATGTGAATTTGGCGATGTCATGCATGACGACGTCTTAGAAGCATTTTATTTAGAAAATATTATTAACTTTTCCATAACATCATGCACATCCACGTCACCGTTGCCCCACTAACGGCAACGTCATAAAGTACCGTGTCAGCGAAAGTGGAAAATATTATTAAAAAAGTAGATCTCTCGCGACGTTTACATCCATGGCAGGCATTGGCCTATCTAAGACGACGTATGTTGACCGCGTCAGCAAAGGTGTAACCTTTAAATCATTATGACAAACACTTTTGTCGACGTATTAGTTGTTGACGTCACTACAAGTTTGACTGATTTTGAAAATTTAATATTGACGCTATAAATGACCACATTGGCATTAGGTTAAGAACTAACGACGTGGCCACTTACTGCGTCGTTAGATGTACATGGGTTTCTCGCGATGTTTTCGTAGTGCGTCGCGAGAACCCAAGTTATTTTAGTGTTCGATGTTCAGAACACTGAAACAAAAAAGAAAAGTGAAAGACGAAAGAGAGAGGGACACCCATCGTCCACCGAGTGATTGTCCGCTACCCACCATCCTCCTATCCTCGTTCACTTAGTTCATCGTCTCTATGGTAAAAATGTTGTATTTTTGTATGTATATTGTATGTGTATCAATGTATGTATATTGTATATTGTATGTATAATTTGTAAATTGTAAATTGTAGATTGTGTATTGTATGTGTAGATTGTATATTGTATGTATGTTTGTTATTAAATATGTTGTATGAATACATTAAATTAAATTGCAATTGAAATTGTTATTGTATGTATGTTTATGGTAGATTGTACATGTCAATTGTATATTGTAGTTATGTTTATTATAAATTGTATATTGTATATTGTATGTATTTTTATTATAAATTGTAAATTGAAATTGTATTTTGTATTTATGTTTATTATAAATTTTAAATTGAAAACTTTATTTTATGTATGTTTATTATACATTGTAAATTGAAATTTTTGTATGAATAAGTTAAATTAGATTGTAAATTTAAATTGTATAGATTGATAATAATTAGTGAAATTGTGATTTTGATTGTTGTAGAGAGATTTAAATGTATTGAAATTATTGAATTGATGAAATTGATGAGTTTGATGAAATTTCTAAATTCTTGAAATTGTTTAAATACTTGAAAATTTTTATTGGTTTATGTTGTGGCTATCTTGCAGTTATGGTAGCCCATAGTTTATTATTTGTGAATATGACTTGTTTTGTTAGTAGTAAGCTATCTTCTATTTATTTATAATTATTTTAGTCCTTAGTTTATGATAATTTTTTCGAAGTTTTAGGTTGCTACTAACGTTTCTTAGTTGGTTATTTGGAAGTGTTAGATAGATTTTTTATATTAAACTTAGATATAGTGAAAGTTAAGATATTGGATACTTGTAAGGTGTAACTTATTCATGAAGAAAATAAGCATTTGAGGTAATGAATATAAGACTAATTACACGTATTTATGTTCTAGGTCTTTAAAGATGGACAAGAGTTGGATGAAACTTAGAAATAAGTTATCGGTTGAGTATAAAGAGGGAGTTTTTCAATTCTTAAAAGTTGTCAAGTACCACGTCGGTGAGTATATACGGATAAGGTGTCTATGCAAGAGATGTATGAACTTAAATTAGGACTCATTAGATGGCGTGGAGAGACATTTATTAATGATTGGAATATTCCCCTCCTATCCAGATTGGGTGTATATCATGGAGAGCCAGTGAATTTGTATAGAGGTAGAGAAAGATCTGATGAAGGAACTAGTAGTGACCCTTAACATGAAGGAACTAGCAGTGACTCATTCCATAAATTATATAATAGTAATATGTTTCTTGAAGACAGTGAAATTGTAACGACCCAACTTTTCTGACTAAGTCGAAGTCATAAATTTTTGACAAGACACTGTGATTGACACAATACATAGTAAAATTTATTTGAAACCATATAGTAAAAGAAAAAAAAACTTAAGTTTGGGCCCTGTTTCAAATAAACCAAAATCCTTCAAAGTACGGTTTTCAAAATAACAGTTCAATCACAAAGATTTCTAAATAGTATCGTGTACTAAGGAAAACAAGAAAAACATAGAGCGGAAGCATTTGAAAAACATTCTCCTATGGCAATCACGTCTCCTTCTTGTCCCTCGTCAGTCTGCATCCTTCATTACCTTTGTCTGAAAAAGGTTAAACATAAAAGGGTGAGTATAAACATATTCAGTAAGAGATCCTCGACTGGGCCCGTTAGGGGGAAAATAACTATTAACTTCCTATTAGGGTACCTTACACAGTCACAGCCTTGTGATCCCGTAGGATACACATAATCAGTCTGGTGTTCTCGAAGGATACACATATAAGTCTAGTGCTCCCGAAGGATGCACATATCAGTCTAGTGTTCTCGAATGATACACATATCAGTCTAATACTTCCGAATGATGCATATAAAAAGTGGTGATCCCGTAGGACACCTACAAGGTAAACTACCCAATAGAAAACTGACAAATTTTCCCCTCAGTCCTTTCTAAACATCTTACAGTCATTCATAGCACAATCGAATTTCCTCAATACATAATTCCTCCACTTAACATACTAACAGTCACCTTATTCTGTTTTGTCCCAAAGTCAGTCATAAACATATCAGTACATCAGTCAACAAACTAAATGCTCATAATATTCCCCTCAGTCCACAAGAACACAACCATAGCATTCCCTCAGTCCACAAAAAAAAAACACAATCATTCTTTAATATATCATACATTCGATCTAAACAACATTCCACCAGTTCAAACCACACTTTATGTAAACAACATCTACGAGATTCAGTCAACCCTATCTCAGTTAAGTAAAACCCATACAGTCAATCAGTCAACATATTTAAATTTGCTTGCCAGTCAACCTATGTCCGTCCGAAATACCATTGTCATCTAATCATTTCAGTCCAACAAATTTATAATCAAATTACTCATTCTAATACATAATCTGACCATAGCATAATGATTTCTCAAATAGGTAAACTCATACATATGCGTCACCCATCTCAATTCAGTCAAACGTACTCTATTCATTCTTTAACACAACAGTCAATCATTCCTCAATTCAGTCAACCCAATATTATTAATTTAGTAAATTCGATTCACACCTACACTCAACAATCATATCCTTTAGGTCATACAAGTCCATGCATAACAGTCAAATTGTTTTAATCATTGAAATCCACATATGGGTCTAGTAGTAGAAATCCCTTACCTTAACGTTACCTAAGCTTCTTGATCGAACTAAAGTCCAATGAACCAACCTAAACATTAACAACATAAATCAACATCTGTTAAACTATTTCATTCATTCACTTCACTCCAAGTGTGAATTTGGCAGTACCCAAGCCGATGGAAAGTCAAACTTCACCTCAACCTATTAAAAAATCAAGCATTCGCTCACCGACCTCAACTTGACACCTTCAAAGAACAACATTAGACAACCGTTTAATTGACATTATACCTCAATTAATCTATTATGCGAAACCATCAAATTCATTGTTACAAGATTACACTACAACCCGATACTTCTTGTGGCAAGGCGCAAATCATACTTAGCTTAGGGGAAAAATCAAAGCGCGAGAAAGTAGAATAAAACGACACATAAAGGGGTGCCGAAACTACAACTAGAAGGTAGAAGTTGCAGTTGGAATGGAGGAAATGCACGACGGCACAGTGGCTGTGACCTGATGGAACTGCAGTGGCTAGGAGGCAGGGACTAAAGTAGGCTGCAAGCACGGTGGTGCTGTGCTACGAAGCCGAGCAATGTGTGGGCTTCACGGTAACTCCACAAACCGAGGGTGGCGGCAGAACGATGAGATCTAGGCAGAGATGGAGGTTGTGGCTTCATTGGTGACTAGAAGGAGAAGGAAAAATGAGAGGTGCGGCTATCGAAAAATGGAATGGTTTTGGCTTCGACGGCGAGTAAAGGCCAAACATCGACAACGTGAGGTTGGGTTTTCGACAAATAAAAAGAAAAGATGAAGGGTTGCGGCGGACGACTAGGGTAGACGGGGGAGAAAAGAAGAAGAAAAATCGGAAGGGGGGTGCGTGCGATGAAGAAGAAGAGGGGAGGAAACTTTTTTTAATAATAATAATATTATTATTATTATTACCTTTTAAATACTATTTCTCCTCTTTCACTTCGTTTCTTTTCCATTAGAAAATTTTCTCTCCCAGCCAAGTATAATAAAATAACTCCCAAAAATTAAAAAACTCTAATAATCGGGTAATTTAACTAAATCAAATACCTTAGAATTCAAGGCATCACAGAAATGTTGGGTGTGTTGCACGATTTACAAGCGACGGTTAAATAGGAACAAGAAAAGCTAGATTTAGTCTTTTGTTTTTAGCTTAGGTTATTCATGTGATTTTCTACTTACAATTGTGTGTTCTTTTAATATTTAATTAATTTTAATATATATTTGTTTTCATATTTTATTAGTTTTACGTTGCCTGTTTTACAATTTCAATCGAATTTAATCCTAATAGTAACAACAAAAAATTTAATATAAATTTTTTTAAAAATCTTGCAAATGAGTTTTCTCGAAGTAGACGCCGAGTCAGTCCTACCTCCAACGATGTACACAAAGACATCGGCATTTCCTTACTGTCAACTCGTTGACCAAATGTCGGCAAAGAGCATTTGTCGACGCTCTGACCCAACATCGGCATTAGGGTATTGTTGACATGTTGACCTTGTCACCAAATCATGCATCAACTAAAATCCGACGTTGAAATCTTCACGTTCATGCATCGTCATTACCTCTTACAATGCACCATGTACGATGCCCTTCCTAACGTGTCATTCAACTTCGTGGTAGCCTTCACCGACGCACAATGGCTTTTTTGTGATGCACAATTGCGTCGACAAAACTCTGATTTCTTGTAGTGACCCTTAATAATTTGGAAATTAAAGTTAGTTTTCATATTAGGTCCTAATTTATTTTTGAAATTTTAACTCATAATCAATTTTTCTTCATGCCCTCTATGGAACAATCTATTGTCATGAACACTAAATGTTTAAGGGTCGTGTTCAAATGTAGATAGGATGAAAAGAACTGTTTAGAACTTCCATTTGATTGAAGTGTATGTCCCTTTGAATACATCTTTCAACTAGCTTGTTTATCTAATTCAATCTAAACTTTTTTCTTCTTTTGAAAATTTCATTTCTCGACTTAATTACATTGTATCATGATGGTAGCAACAATCCTAATGTTATGGCTATTGTTGAAGACAAAGATGTGTTGTGGTTATTGTCCTTTCTTTTATATTCCTTCTATGATGATGTTCTGTTGTTGTAGACCATGTTCCAGTCTATCAAATAAAATATAATTTAAGGGCATGTACAAATCCAATACCTCGTTGAGCTTGAGTCTTTTTTTTTTTTTTTTTTGCACTTTTAGCTAGTGTTTTTCATTTGGAATATTTATGAATTTTATGTGATGAGTACTTATGAAATTTGTTTTCTTGTGAATGTTATAATGTTATAGAAATTTTATTTACTTATATATTTACAATAACAGTTACAATGTAATTAGCTGATCATAATATTTATGTTTGTTTACCTTTGTGTAACTTTAAGTAATAGTGGTTGTTTAGATGTAGATTATTTTATCGATCTTCTTTTTTTCATACCTTTTTGTTTCAATGAACTCGTTAATTTGTTTATAAAAATATAGCATTGTGTGCATATATATA
>JBBPDI010000025.1:9983826-10012073 GCA_037974545.1 Cucumis variabilis | reverse complement strand
AGGGGTTGTAGAGGAGGAAGAAACTTCCATGTAAGGAGCAGAAAATGGGGGTGAAGAAGAAATGGAAAATGAAAAAGGATAATGAAAATGGAATTTATAATAAAAATAAAGGAATGCAGTTTCAAATGGAGAAGAGAATAAGAAAGAAATGGGAGTGAAGGAAGGCGATGAATGGAAGGAAGAGGGAGGTGTGACTGGATAGCCGGTAGCGTGGAGAATACTAGTAAGGTGAATGATGACGCGTGTCATTCTAGAGTCTTGAAGTTTCATATAGACTGAATGACGTCTAGGTTCATAAATGTATAAATGGGGTCCCATCTGCCAGCATGTTGTTCCATTGATGCCACATGGCTTCCCCAACGAAACATGAGGAGAGAATTAGAGAGATATATTGTGGTTTTCAATCGGTCGGTCTTCCAAAACCGGTAGAGCATCGGTTGGTGGCATCCGATTTAGGAAGCGGAGCCGGAGGTTCAAAGATGATGAAGAAAGAAATGGGGAATACTGATTTAAGAGCTTTGGAACAAAAGTGATGTTAATTGGTGATACTTCCAATTCCAAACACTCTTTCTTTCAAATTTTTATCTTACTTTTAAATTAAGAAACTAAAAAAACATTACTTTTTCTTCGGAAAAATAATTACTCTCTTAAATTTCATTCAAGATTGTTGAATTTAGTAAATCCACCTAAATTTTAGAATTTTCCACAAAATAGAAAAACCCCATATATCCCACCAAATAAATCAAACCTCAAAGTAAACATAAAATCAATAATTAATCATTAATTTTTAGAAGAAAAACAAAACAATTAGAAGAAAAACAAAACAAAACAACCAAAAAAAAAATCTCAACCCAAGTTTTGTCCACCACTATTATTATAGTCTTGTGTTTTGGAGGGAGATGGAGAGCATTACACTTTGTATTTGGGTGCACTATTATTATAATATATGTTTGGAATGTAATATTATAGGTGTGTTTATTATAATATGTGTTTTTGATGATGACTATTATAATTTAGATTTTTCACTATTCTTTTTTGACATATATATACATTCGACATTAAATATACATTTTTCTTTAATTAATTTTTAAAATTTGCTAGGATGTCAATTTAATAAATTTAGCTTCAAACTCGGTTATTCACTACCTGAATGGCTAATTGGCCAATACAAGAAGTTGGACATAAGAATGGTCAACAAACATGAATACTAAAAAAAATAACTCAAATAATCATATTTTCTTTTTTTTTATTATTAAAAACGATAATTAATAATAAAAAAGTTATATGTTACATAAATCAAGAAATTTAATTCATGATATTTAATGAGAGTATTGGATTAATGACAATTTATTATGGCTCAGTGGGCATGAGATCACCACTCGATTTATTCTCGCTCGGTGAGCATGATATCACCTTTGATAGTCTTGTAAGGATAAAAAATAATTAAATTCATATATTTATTTATACTATTTAGGTTATCAAAATTTAGGTTTAAACTTTTAAATTTATATATTTTATTTAGACTATAAATTTTGGCCATTTAAATTTTAATACCTTTGATTCTAACATGTTATTAGTAATATTAACATTCTTTGAAGCTTTGGAAAATAGTTGTTTATTTGTTATAGAAAAATATCATTAAACTTTAAACTTGTTTTAAATTAAAAGATGAAAATTGATTTGATGTCATGTTAATTTTCATAAATGATAGTACAATCTTTTACTTATTTTTTAATGTTACACAAATTTTTATTTAATTGTTTAATTAAACTAAATCTTTAGAGATATATGTGACCAAAATTCATTAGATAGTTTTTTGTGACATAATTAAAATTTGAGGAACGAGGAATAGGGATAGAGAAAAAAGACGAAATGAAAAAGTAGAATAATCTTAATCCTAATCCTATTATGGGCAAAACATAAAGTGCTGAAATAGTTCACCCCATTTCACTCCTTTGTAATTTGAGGATGAAAAGACAATTTGAAAAAACAACAATATTTTTCTTCTGCCATTTGTTTTAAATAGTAAGTATTTAACCATGATTTTACAAAACAATGAAAGAAATAATTAAAAGAAAATTTATGGAATTTTATAAGGTTAATTTATAATGTTGCTACTTTTGTCCTCATGTTGAAAAACCAAAGATACTCAAAAGAGATAACCTCAAAAGATGGCAACATAACATAATCTCTTATCTCATCACTAAATCTTTGCTCATCTTTTGAAGAAATATTGTCCAATTACTCCACCAGAAGTCATAACTCCTAAAAGAATTAAAATGAGAAGTAAATATACATCAAAACAACTGTCGTAAATATATACTTAGTGGGGTCTTAATACATTTTGTATTATGTATATTTTCTATGATACATCAAAACAACTATCAAAGACACTAGATAAGAAGTACAAGGTGGAAGATGTTGATACTAAGAAAATATTGTGGGAAAGTTCTTGGACTACAAGATGAATGATAGCAAGTTGATAGTCAATCAAATGGAATAATTGCAGATTATCATAAGTGGTTTGCAAATACAACAACTTTTTTGACAAAATAATTTTGCCATTTCTTGGATTCTTGTCAAATTACCATTCCGAATTTTGCTATCTCCAATAATTAATCACATGGAAGAATTGCAAAATATCAGCAACGAAATCAAAGGATTTTATGGGGGGAAAAAGAGAGAAATTGGTGGAAATGGAAATTTTGGGATGCCATTTTAATTAGTTTTTGTCAACATATCGAAATGATAAGAATTTTGGCAAAAGCGTTTTGCACACGACGTAAACTTTTCAAAGTCACATTACAGCTTTTTCAGATACAATACAATCATATACCATGTGTTAATTCTTGCTTGAAATTAAGTAATTCGAAATGTTGGTTTTGAGACTTTAACCTAAAGGAATTAAAAGATAAAAGGAGTTGAAGTTTTTTAATACTATGTAATTTGGGAAGTTGATGTTAGATTCCAAGTTTCCCATTTGATTTATCATTGTTCCTATTCGAAATTTGGAAAACTTCATGGATTTGATATTGAAATCAAAATCATGTCGTTGTGCTTATGTTATTTCATTTCTTTTTTGGTTTATTTGTTTTTTTCTTACTTCATATACAATAGGGGTGTAAACAGGTTGGGTTGGGTTAGGAAACATTTTCAACCCAACCCATATTTTAGGTTTATTGAGTTCGCAACCCAATAACCCGAGTTTTCAACCCAACCCAACCCGTAAAATATGGGTTGGGTTGTCGATTTGTATTATTTTTTTCATTCCCAACCCAACAATCCATTTAGCTTTCTATACGATCATTTACCCTCTTACGCGAATATTTAATTTTCTACCTTCAAATGATCATTTACTTCTTACACTGTTGTTTAGCTTTCTAAATGATCATTTACCCTCATACACGATTGTTTAGCTTTCTACCTTCAACAATCGTTTACTTCTTACACAATCTTTTAACAATCGTTTACTTCTTACACAATCAACTAACTTTCCATACGATCGTTTAACTTCCTACACAATCTTTTAACAAAATACTTCTAATTGTCGACTAACTTTCCATATATATAATATTAATTTGATAAGTTGAGTTGGCCAGTTGAATCAAAATTTTCAACTCCCAACCTGAGACCCAACCCAACCAACCTGAGACCCAATCCAACCAGATTATTGAATTATTCGGATTGGACTTACATCCCTAATATATAGGTAGTTGTGTTTTTCTTTTCTTCTTTTTCTTTTATACAAAATTTTGTTTTGAATGAATTTGTTGTTTAAACAGTCATTTATTTTAGGGGCGTTTGCAAAAATAGCAAAAAATTTATGATAATAAGGCTCATGTCACTATATTTTCTAGTAGCAAATTTAAAAGCGGATAGCTCAATCTGATATATCCAAGTACTTGTTATATTTGTCATATTTGCAATATTTAAAAGATAGATTTTTAAAAATAGAAGAATTTGCAAATTATTTATGGCTCATAGAAAAATTTTAATCCAAGAAAAAAATTAATAACTAAAATTTTAACCCAAACTCAAAGTATCCATCTTTTTTTGCTATGAAATGTAAATACTTTTCATTTTCTTCTATTTATGTAAATTTCACATACCATCTCTTTTTTAAATAGGGTAATTACATAAAATATAAGAAAATAGAAAGTATTTACATCCTATAGGAAAAAAAGATGGATATTTTGGGCTTGGGTTAAAATTTTAGTTAGAAAGATTTAGACAAAATACTTAAATCTACTAGAAAATTTCACAAATGTCCTAAATTATGATTTATTTTCTTGATTAAGTTTTCGTATATTTTTGGAACAATTATAACATTATCATAATTATTAATGGGAAATTTTCAAAAATAGGTTTACAAAATATTTACAACCTATAACAAATTCTATCACTAATAGTTATTTATTAATTATATATACTTTTTGAAATTAAATTCAAATTATTTCCTTATTTATATTATACTCAATTTATTATTATGTAAATGATAGCTTCCTTATTTGACATATTAATTAATGTATAACTTTATTATGAAAATTAATTAGAAATATTTTATTGATTTAATATAAAATAAAATCTTTTCTAATATGGAATAATTTAATGATTAAATATAACATTATCTCATTATTTTTATCACCCATTAAGTGAAAAAAATTCCAATGTCGGTGAGGACTTCATCTTCTTCATAATTCAATGTTGGTCGTTTCTTCCATCAATTCAGTTGTTTTCAATACTGTTCTTCAATTTTGTTCTTCAGTTTATTTTGAAATTTTGTTTTCTTCAAACTTTCGATTACTTGTCTTTCTCAATTACTTTTGTTTTCTTTTTCTTCAAATTTCCATCAATTACTTTCGTTTTCGTTTTCTTCAAATTTCATACTTTACCTAGATATATATATACCATTTCATATATACAATATCACATATATAGTTATGTACAGTAAGACGTCTGAATTTTTTCATTCGTTAATTTTTTTTATTATTTTATTTATCATATAAACTACATAATTTCGACAGAATTTGTGTTTAAATTATATGTTTATATAGTAAATATTACTAAAACAGTAGTAAACGACACATTCTCAATGTATTTATAATATACATTGAGTATATCATACATACATACTATTAGTTTATATATATTTTAAATCATCAATATATACTTTAATATATATGTAAGCTATTATAGTTTTGTTTTGTGATTTAGTATATATATATCCCATCTTATTTTCAACATTGGCTTCTACGAGTGTAATGAAAGGAGTAGACTGCAGTTTTTGTATAAGGAAAGTATTAAACATTTTTCCACTTCTTTCTAAAACGGTAACCCATGAAATTTTCCATTTATATTTTTGTTTTAAATCAATTAAATAATAGAAATGAGTATTAAAGTAATTTGGGTCATACATTTGTGTATTATATAGACTCATTTAGGACATATGTAAATCCGAAAAGGCTTCAACCCCGTCTTCAAAGAAGCTCTTTTATAATTTTATACATTCGGCTGGTCTCCGGAAAAAGGCCCTTCCCCCCCACGGGCTTCCTCTGCTCTAGTTCACCACCCCCATAGTTGCAACTTCGGACTCTGGATGAATCCTGCGGACTCCGATGGTTAATTACGGAAGGTCCTACTCCTAATCCAAACTTTTCAAACTTTTTTATCCGAGAGAAAATCTTAACAGTTACATCCAATCACAAGTTGGAGAAGCCCATAATAGAAAGACAAGAAGAGTCAGCGAGTGTTCGAAAAAAATTGTGTCTTCCACAATGGAATCTGATAGAAATTTGGGTCTTTCATGTAATATCATATATCAATTTAGGTCATTTTAGTTAGGATTTTTAACTAAGATAACTTAAAATTGTATACCATATTGCAAGATTGATCCAAATTTCTCAAATTTTTAAAAAATGTCCTAAATTGACTAATATTTAAAATATATGACCCAAATGACCAATTTACTCATCTTTATTATTAATAATATATTAAAAAAATAGAAAAAGAAAAAAGAAAAGTGGACCATGATTAAGATTTGCATTTATTAGATATCATATGTAAATATGATAAGTGATTAATTTTATTATAGTAATATTATATTAAAAGTTGTTCCTTAATTATTTTTCTTTTTGTGATTTAGTTCAAAAAAAAAATCCTCCCGATCTCTCTCTCACTTTTCAATTTCTCTCTCAGTCCATTCTTTCTTTAGTTTTGCATTACTTTTCATATATTTTCACGTAATTATAGTATAATTGAATAATACGGTGTATGTTTCATGAATAAAAGGTTCTTATATCAATTTATTTATATATTTTATTTAAATATTCATATCTTATGTAGTAAATAATACGTTATGTTTAAAATAATAGTGATTATATATGAAAGTTGTTTATGTTTACAGGAACGTGAATGATAAAAAAATTATGATGAGTATATGTATATGTCATTAAAACATTAGTTGTTCTCTAGTATATATAATGTTGAGAAAAACTGAATATGTTTGCAATGTAGGAACTTTGATGAAAGAATTGAAGATCCAGGATCGTATGAAAAAAGTGATTGAATGTTAAATTGGTTTATGAATAGTATATATGAAACAATACATTGTATATATTTATGAATGAAAGGTTATGCTATCAATTTGTTAAACTGATTTATGTATTTTATTTCAAATATTTATATTATATGTAATAAATAATAAGTTATGTTTGAAACAATAGTAATTACGAGAATATTATACATTGTTCATTTAAGGTTAGTAAGAATTTATACTTTGTATTTGAAATACATTGTGGTATATTAAGTATACTGAAGATAATAACATCTATGTATTATTAAATATATGAAGTAGTATATACGTAACAAATCACATAAGATATATGTATTATGCTATGTAAAAATTAAAAAAAAATCCGATCGGATACATAATCCATGTTAAATGCAGTAAGAAAAAAATCACAAACACGAAACAAATGTGTATGTATTATTGAATATATCCAGTAGTATATATGTGACAAATCATAGAATATGAATTTATTATTCAGTGGTATACCAAAGTATATACGAGTGACGGGACATTTAATAAAAATTATATGTCAAACATGACAGGAAGATGAACTGAACAATAAAAAATTAAACAAAATAGGAGGAACATGACCGAAATATATGCTACGAAACGAAAGTAGAAATAACAAACTTTCTAAGAAAAAAAATATGTACTATGAAACAGAAGAAGAAAGAATAATATACGAAACGAAAAATGAAAGAAAAAAAAGATTAATTATATATTTTGTAGCAAATCGAAAGGAAAGAAGAAAGCAATTTTTTGAAATATAAATTGGAGAAGAAAGCTGATACCAGAATTGATGATTGTGAGAAAAAAGATTTTGGTTTGAACATAAATTGAAACTAATTATTTTATAGGATAATTAAAATTATTATTACCATATAAGATAAAAATTTATACCATATTTAAATTATTACAAAAATAATAAATATTTCATTAATAATACAAATATATATGTATTAACAATTAAGGCAATTGATATAATAAATATGAGATTTGATAATTAAGGAAAACATTGTTTAAGATTTTTGAAAATCATTATTATTAAATAATTATATGAAGGTTAAAACTGTCCTAAAATTCCACGATTTCTTATTTAAGATAATAATTAAAAATTTAGGACATTTGTAAAATATCTAGGGGAAAGAAAGTGATTTCTCTAAATCTTTTTTTTAGTTAAAAAACCCTTTTAGTTATTCATTTTGGGTTTTATATTAAAATTTTGTCATAGGCCGTAAATATTTGCTAATTCCTCCATTTTTAAAAGAAAGATTTAGACAAAAGACCTAAATCTACTAGGAAATTTCACAAATGTCCTAAATTATGATTTATTTTCTTGATTAGGTCTTCGTATATTTTTAGGACAATTATAACCTTATCATAATGATTCATTATTATTTTTGCAATAATTTAAATATGGTATAAATTATTGTGTTATATAGTAATAATATTTTTTTATTATACTACAAAATAATTATTTTTAATTTCATGCCCAAATCAAAAGCTTTTTTCTCATGATTATCGATTCCGGCGTCAACTTTCTTCTTCGATTTGTATTTCAAAAAATTGTTTTCTTGTTTACTTTCGATTTGTTATAGAATATACAATTAGTTTTTTTTTTCTTTCATTTTTTGTTTCGTATATCTTTCTTCTTTCATTTCTAGCTAACATATATTTTTTTTCTTAAAAATTTTGTTTTTTCGTTCCGTAGCATATATTCCGGTCATGTTCTTTCTATTTTAATTAGTTTTTTATTATTCAGTTCATCTTTTTGTCATGCTCGACATATAATTTGTATTAAATGTTCCGTCATCCGTATATTATAGTATACCACTGAATAATAAATTTATATTTTATAATTTGTCACATACTGCATTTATTCAATAATACATACACACATTCTTTTTCGTGTTTTGTGATTTTTTCTTATTGCGTATATATACCAATATATACACAAATTGTATATCCATTAAGTATTTTTTTTATTTCTTACATATATGCTACTGAATAATTCATTTATGTTTTGCAATTTGTTACATATATACTACTTTATATATTCAATAATACATAAATGATGTTATCTTCAATATACTCAATATACCATAATATATTTTGAATGTGAAATAAATTCTTATCAATCTTAAATTTTTGCCAAATTTTTTTCGAAAGATTATTATACCAGTCAGCTGTCGATGTTCTTCTCCTTCACTGTATATACTTCCCCAATCTTCTATTATTTAGCGTCTTTTGTGAAGAAATGGAATCAATTTTCAACGTATTCGAAGAAGAAAACTTTTAGTTTTTTTTTTTTAATTTTCTAAACCATAACCCACGTCCCTGATTTCTCTTCTTGTCGGTCCACCTTTTATAAACAAATTAATATAAGAACTTTTCATTCATAAAATATACACCGTATTATTCAATATATATTATAATTAGGTGAAATATATGAAAAGACAATGCAAAACGAAAATAAAAAATGGATGGAGAGAGAGATTGGAAAGTGAGAGAGAGATCGAGAGGAAAGATTTTTTGAACAAAATCACCAAAATAAAAATAATTAAGGAAATTTTTTATTATAATATTACCATAATAGAATTAATCACTTACCATATTTACATAAGATATCTAATAAATGCAAATATTAATCATGGTCCACTTTCTTTTTTTCATTTTTTTATTTTCTTAATATATTAATAATAATAAAGATGGATAAATTAGTCATAAGGGCCTTATATTTGTGTAAAATATTAGCCAATTTATGACATTTTTGAAAATTTTAAAAAATTTAGGTTAATATTGTAATATGGTATACCTTAGTTAAAGACTCTTTTTAAAAATTCCTTATTTTTAATTATATAATTTAAATGGTATGATTTTGAATATTTTTCCATGATCATAAATTTGTACTTTACGGTCAGTAATATCTCATTTTTTGAAATAATAATTTTTCAAACAAGTTTGTTGTGATTTGAAATCTATTTTCAAGGAAGATATGACTTTTTTTTAGATGTTTTCAATTGCAAAATATTTTTCTATAATATATTATAGATTTAAAAAATATTTAAAAAATTTTGACAAATTAATTTTTGTCACATCATCATGAAAATTATAAATGGATTGAATTGTTTAATTAGAATGGTGCAGATCTAATCAATTTAAGTCCATGCTGGAAAATTGGGCAAGATATTGGGTCGAAGCATAAGTCTAAGCCCATCAGACAACTGAGCTTAAGCTCACCTAAAGCCTAAGTAAATTCCCTATAGACAACGAGATGCTAACTTTGAAAATTTAAAAATTCAACCTCTAAAACTCTTAAGACGAACTTAAACTTACAACCTGCTGGAAGGTTGAATACTCAAATCCTAGAAGATTAAGAATAAATTGATCTTAAATTTACCACTTTCCAAAGATTGAAGCTAAATTTTTGAAGAATGAAACTTTGAAATTCTAAAGTTTGAGGTTCTATGAGATCTGAAATTTATATAATATGAAGAAGATAACTCTCTTTAGAGTTTTAAAGTTGATCCAAGTCGATCAACAAGCCAAAGAATGATCCAAGTTGTTCAACAAATCAAAGCCTAGTCCAAGGTGATCAACAAGTCACAAAGGATTCTTAAGCCCAAAGGTTGATTATCCAAGAAGATTAACAAGTATTAAATTATATATTTAGAGAGAGAGCATCGAAGATGATGTAATAGAGATTGTACTTGTCATACTAAAATTAATACATATATAAATTCAAATTCCAGAAATTTTCTTAAAGGTTAGCTATTCTTATAAAAAATAATTGTTATTTAAAAAAATAAAGGAAAAACCCCAAAGTTTTTAGAACTAGTCGCATGAAGTTAAGCCTCTCACCTCACTTGTTTGAAG
The DNA here is from genome assembly GCA_037974545.1 of Cucumis variabilis. Classification (NCBI taxonomy): domain Eukaryota; kingdom Viridiplantae; phylum Streptophyta; class Magnoliopsida; order Cucurbitales; family Cucurbitaceae; genus Cucumis; species Cucumis variabilis. Next base: position 10,001,629 of record JBBPDI010000025.1, on the reverse strand, counting down.
ACAACAATTCTTCAAGATTCGATCACCTCATGTCGTTGTTTTGTACCTTATAAACTTTAATCTTTTAACCATATACATTTGGCAAATGCATGACGCATACAAGCCATGAAAATCGTCGAGTTCCTTCTTTCACAAAATAGGTTGTTTGGAATCATGCTTCTGCTCTTTAAATACCAATTTGCGAAAAAGGATTGACACAACAACCATCAATCAAACAAATCGATTGACGGTGGTGACTATCGAGTTGGGCAGAGTTGGAGAGAGATTGGGCGATGAAAGAGAAAGAAAACCCTTTTCCCACTAATATTGTTTTGAGGAAATTGTTTTGGGTTTTGAATAAATTCCTTAGGTCGTGTAATGAATGTTGTCATGATTTGCTTACCTTCTTAAGTGGTTTAATTACAATGTATTTTGTTTTTTTTTTTCTTTTAATTATTTAGAAAGCTCTCAAATTACATATGTCAGAGGGTCTAGGAATAATAAGAGATATAGTAACGTTTTTAAGGATCATTTTGGAAAATGATAAAACTATTTTTTCTTTTAAATTTTAGCAAATATCATTTTTTGCACGCGCATAATATTTTATAAAATACCAAAATTCTCCTTCTCCAACTGTAATTATTTTGTTTTTACATTGTAATTAATTTATGTTATGCATTTATCGACCTTTAATTATTTTTTACCTGTAAAAGATATAGCAACCCGTGTCATAACTTTTTTCTTAATATCTCGAGACTCAACTAATTGATTCAACTTTTAATAATTTTATTCAATCTTACTAATTTTAAATTAACAAAATTATTATGATTTAGAATTTGAGAATCTCAACCATAGATTTCGTATCAAAATAACAATTTCAAAATTAAAAAATTTCATCTTGTTTGATATCTTATCTCAAAATAACTTAATGACTTGAATATCAAGATAACCAAATTATTATTTTGAAATTGGAAGAATCTGAACATTAATTTTATTTTAAAATAAATTTCAAAATAACTAAATTATTAATTTTAGAATCTCAACTATTGATTTTAAAACACAATTTCAAAACAACCGAATTATTATTTTGAATTGAAGAGAATTTCAACCATTAATTTTATTTCAAAATAACGTTTTAATATCAAAATAACATTCGGTTGAATCACACAAATAACCAAATTATTATTTTAAATTAAAATTTTCTTATGCCTCTTTTGTTTAAGTGAGAACTCTATTTGTCTTCCAATATTTCTCATTAAATTCTAATTAACTTATTCTAAAAATATAGCATTATTACATATATATATATATATATAAAATTAGTTCAATACCATTAATTCATACAATGGTGTAAATGAATTAAAATTTAAAAACAATTACATTAATTGTGTTTAGAAAGACTTTTAAACCAAAACATATTCATTTGACTTAATAACATTAATTAAATTATAATTTCTACCAATATTGGTTTAAAAGTGTAATTAATGTAATTATTTCAATATATTGTGTTATTATCAAAAGTCTTTTATGTATAATTAATTTGTAATATATAGTTATGAATTTATTAAAAGTCTTTCTAGTATAATTAATTTGTGATATGAAATTATGAGTATGTAATTAATTTCAATTTGTTAATAGCCTAGACAACCCTATCATAACCTCTTTCTAATATCTTGGGATTTAAAAAATATCAACAACTTTATTCTTTTTTATTTCACCATTGTGTTGAAGATTTTAACAACTTTATTCACTTTTTTATTTCAAAATAATCATATTATTAATTTTACTTTTAAATTTTGAATTTTGAATTTGAAAATTAAAATTATTTTTTGTATTAACATCTCAACCTTTTTTTTTATTATTTGAAAATTAAATCTCAACCCTTTTTTATTTCAAAATAAGTTGAATCTTTCAACCCTTAATAATTTAGAAATTAAAATTAGTTTTCGTATTAAATCTTAATTTATTTTTTAAAATTGAATTTATTTTTCCAATAAAATAGGCTAAGATATTGTGTTTTTGGATAAAATCTCTCAAATTTCATCTACATTTTATTAAATAATTAATATAAATATTTTTTAAAAAAAAACAAGTAAAATTTTCCTAAGAAACAAGGAAGATAGATTTTGTATCTTTTTTAAGCTTTTTGTTCTTCCACCCCAAGCATTTGAGATTGCAGGTTGTAGACTTGAAAATCAAATATGGAAGATGAAAAATGAAGATAGTGTTTGCGTGCTTCAAATGTTTATATTCTTCTTTATGAAAATGCATGATGAAGTTGAAGATGAAACTGAAACTTCAAATGGAAGTGGGTGGAGATTGAGGTTTGTCCGCTTCAAGGTGGAAAGATTTGGGTTTATCCGCTCGAAGAAGATGAGATGAAAAAAGAAAAATGAAAAATGGAGACGAAGGAAGATTTTCAAAATGGAAGATGAAAAACGAAAAATAAAAATGAAAAATGAAGAATGAAGATTATTGCAACAGGTCTAAAAAATGAAGATGAAGGATTCTGACTTTGATTGTAAAGTTTGTATTCAAGATTTATTAAAGTATATTTATTATATTTGAGCTTTAAAAAAGTAGCTTACATTTTATGTGTATAGGGGTATTTTGGGTTTTTGCAAATTCTTATTTATTGTATTTTTTTTTATTTTGCCAAAAGAAAAGGATTTTTCTATTTTTTAAAATGACAACTTTAAAATTGTTATTCTTCTAGTTGACCGTTTCCTCTAAAATCCGGTGCCCCATAGAAAAGTTTGACTCATATGGGCTTGAGCAATTGAGAAAACATCTCAATTTGACTCCTTTACTATACTTTGACTTGGTTGCTGACCTTGACCCAGACCCAGACCCAGACCCAGGGTGGGTCAGAGTTCCTCCCATTTAATCACTTTGCTCACCCCCAGCTTCCTCTTTTATTTTGCTGCCCACCTCACCCTTCAATTTTTAGATTTTGTTCATCCTTCACTTACATGCATTGTTATATGGACTGTTTTCTAATTTTTGCAGGTTTTTTTTTCTTTTATCAATTTTGGAGTTTATACAACTTTTTATATTGGACTCTCAACAACTAATACTTTGGTCTTCCTGTAGCTACACAATTAAATAAAAAATTTATGTATACATGAATATTTAATATTAATATAGACTCAACTCACAATTCAACTAATACCTATATGTATTTGAAAACAAAAGAGTTCTTTATATAATTCAAGATTATGACTATGAGTTTTGAATTTTGTTTCTATTTCTTGAATTTAGTTTCTATAGACCTCTATGTTTTGAGTTTAATTGTTATGTAAGTTCTAGAAATGTTACATATTTGCTTTAAGGTTCAACTTCTAGAAATGTTACATATTTGCTTTAAGGTTCAACTTAATATTTCACGCACACAAATTTTAAAATTTATTAATATATTAGGCATGAAGCTTATAATAAATTTGAGGCTAAATTATAAACAATGCCTCCGAACTTTATACTTTGGATAAAAAAATGTTGAAGTTTTATATGTTTCAAAAATACCCTAAAATTTTCTAAATGAGTTAAAAAAATACTCTTACAATTAGTTTCGGATGACAAAAAATGTTAGTGTTTTGTGTCAGAAATACTTATGAACTTTCAAAAATTTCAAAAATATCCTTGCATTAGAAAAATGGAAAAAAAATCTTTATTGTAATATGAACATAAACCATTCATATCGTCCTACCTCTCCATTTTCCATTCTTTTTCTCTCATCCCTTCTTCAATTTCTGATCTAATAAATAGAATAAGAATAAAATAGTTAGAAGTTAACCATTCTAACTGTTTTTGTAACAATTTTTCTTGTACCAAACTCCCAAGATTCTTAATAAATACGCCATCTTTCTTAATAAATATGCCATCTTTGAAGTCAAAGAATTCATTTGTGAAAATAATCTTACTTTGAATTACACCAATTCTCTATTATTATTCCCCTTTTTGTTAACTATTTGACACTTGTTTATCTTTTTAAAAAAATTAACACGTTAATTAAGGTATATGAACTATAATAAAAAATAATGATAATAAATAAAAGACCAAATGATTTTAAGATTTAAATATTTTAACAAAATTGTATGTTAGTAGGTGAGTGTGGGTTAATTACTAGATTTTTTTATTTGACTATTTAGTTTTTGTATGTTTTAAGGGAAGATTTTGATTTGAAATTTTTTAAAACTTTGTAGGATTTTTTATATGAAAGGAGCGTTTGTAAAAATAGCAAAAAGAAATTATGATAATAGAGTCCATGTCACTCCATTTTCTAAATTTCAAAATTAGCAAATGTATAAGTGGATAGCTCTCTGATAGTCTTCTAATAGTCATTTGATATATCTAATTACATGTCATATTTGTTATATTTTCAATATGCAAAAAGGAAGTGTTATGGGCGTTTTTTTCTATTTTTCTTTTTTGTCATCGGATGTAATTTTCCTATATGAAAAGTGATGACGTCTATATAATTTGTTTTAGAATTTGTTCTTTCCAAACTTAAGAAAACTTAGAAAAAAAAATAAAAATTTGGTAACGATATTAATGGTTGGAGCATTTTTTTTACTTCTTAAAATTATTTTTGTCACGATAAATTAACAGTTTTGTTCAAATATTTTTGCTACGAGGAATTAATGGTTCTGTTCATATTAGTGGTGGGTGTATTTTTAAACTTTTACCGAGTTTATGGTGTTTTTGAAACTCATAAAAGTTTATAGATATCTTTGAAACAAAATTTTAATAGTTTGCAACCAAAACAAATGGTAATGGTATTTTTATTTTTATTTTTTAAGTTTAAGAATATTTTGAAACTTCACCGGATTCTTGCCCAAAGTGTAAAATCTAGAGGCATTTTTTTTCTTTATAATCTAGCCTAAATTTAAACCTTCTTTTAAATTCAGATAATTTATACTCCATAAACTTATAAGTTTTAAGTGACAAACTTTTGTAGTTTGACATTGTTATATTGTTGTCAAACATGAGTAAACTAATATACAACATTTACATTTTTTTTTTTATCAAAACCTTATAATTTCAAATTTCTCAAAGGGATGTTTGGGACAATTATTACTATTTTAAGACTATTATAACTATTTATTGTTATACTAAATTCTATATTTTACTTTTCACGTGACTCGTGTCGATACTATTTCAAAATCTATATTTATTACTATATTTACTATTTGTTATAGTTTCTATTATTTTACCTTTATCATTTTATTCATTTCTATAGTTTTTACTATTATCTTAATAAAAAAATAGTTAAACTTTAAACAAATACTATTACAGCTGAGAAAAAATATTCTACACCTCAAACATAAACTATTATAACTTAAACATAATAATTTAGATTATATTAACAAATTTTTTGTTCCAAACATATCCTAATATTTTTATAAAAAAAATATTGTTGTTAAAAAATAAAGAACAAATAAAAACACAATAAGAATAGAGAGGAGAGAAAGTAGAGAAGATAATTGTGTATTTATAAATGATTCTACAATCTTTATTTTATTTATAGGGTTGTGAGAATAATTTTTATAACCAAACATAAATAGGGTATAGAAAAGTTAAAGAAGATTGATGGAGAGGTTAATATGGATGAATATGTAGTTCAAAAAGAACATTTAATAATATTTAACTTTCATAATAGTTTTAATAATTATTTATTATTCTTTGGTGAAGAATGACGACAATTAAAGATGGTGGTAGGTTGGTGGGAATGGAAGCAGACACGAAAATGTTATTATAGTTTTTGGTCATTTCATTTTATTTTATTTTGTCATTTCAAATTGCAAATAGTTTTGGGTCAATGGATGAAATACCCTCGTGGTTTCTCTATCTCTCTCTCTTTTATTTAAATGATATATTATTGTACTTTTTTAATCCATCCAACTATATGATACGTTAGATACCATTATTTCAAGTTATTTTAATCAATTGAATTAAGATAAATTATTGGCGATATTCAACCACAACATGTACTCATGTTTGTGAATCACTAAGAGTGTGTTTGGGCCCATATTATCAATATGAACTTGGGTCATAATAACCCTAACCTACGTTTGGAGTTCATGTTATGGAAACCTTAATTTTAGGGTTTACATAACTCTGTTTTTACCCCTTACTCCATTGTCTTCTCTTCTCAACCCTTGTCGACTTCGTACGGTATTCTCCCTCTCAACTCATCTTCATCCCTTCTCCACTCGTCTTCAACCTCTCCTCAACACCCACTCAACCCGTTTTATCCTTTCCCCAATTTCCAAATGAAATCATTCCATTGTCTCTTGAATCCTCTTCAACCACGCTGATTTGGGTTTAATGGCCAGAAAAAATAAATCCTCATTTTTTCCTCAACTCATCTTCAACCTATTCCAGTTGTTCTTTGGCTTTGTTTTCTTGTGGGTAAAAACAACTCTCTTCCTGTAATTTTGTTTGTCTCCCACTCTTCGTCCCTTAACGTTTCGTTTAAGGCTTTGCACACTGCGTTGCCTTCGAAACAATTAGGTCTCCCTTTCGGTTTCATTGAACGGCTGGGTTTAGACTTTGCCTCCGAAACTCAACAGCTTGCATGTTCACCATTTGTCTAGGTGAACATGCAATTCCGACTCGATTTTCCCCTTTCACTTCCCCTTGTCGCTTGGACTCCCATTTGCCAATCCGATTTCTTTTTGCACTGATTTGGACACTTGCTACACTATCCTTACTATCATTTTGTGCATATGGGATGTTCGAGCAAGGTAGGGTTGGAGGTAAGTGGTTCGATTTCGAGTTTCTATCAAAGGTGATGATGAGGATTACATTTATGTACTTGTCTGAAATATTATTTCTAATTAGTTTTGTTTGTTACTTCAAGGTTTATATCTGTGCAAATTTGGGCATCTCAGTTAGAAACTACAATGTTGTTTTTTATTTTGTTTGTTTCTGATTAGTTTTGTTTGTTTCAATTAATTTTTTTTACCGTTCCTAGCATTCTCTTCATTGCATTTTTTGGGCATTTTTGGTAATCGATGCCTCAAATATGTTGCCATATTTATTTCTTTTGCTATTTGAGTCCTCCATGTTTACCGTTCCAATATCTTTGCAATTAAGATGCATATTGGATTTGGTTTGCTGTGAAGTCTGTTCTCTTTATTTGCAATTAACTCTCATCCATCCATAACACTACAATATCTTTGTTCAATCCTTTCGTTCTGCTTTGGTTATGCATTTGTCTATTCATAGCTTTTCTTTGTTCTTAATGTGGTAGGTTTTGACTATCTCCTCACTTTTTTGTACACATCTGCCATTTGCAAAGATTTTTTTCTTTTATTTTTTTTTTGGTTTGGGGTCAATAAAGGCATAATTTATTGACCATCTATCCCTCTATATATACCTCTTCATTTGCTGTGTTTTATTGTGTGTTGTTTTCCTCCTTTTCCATCCTGCTTCCTCCTCTGTTCCTTCTTGGTTTGGAAGTTCATTTTCTTTTCTTCTTTTCAAGTTCCATCCGCCCTTGTATGTTTATTGTCCATATCTATGTTAGCAATAATGTGTGTGCTTACCCTTACTTTTCAGTTCTCTGTTCAGTTTAAGCCATAGTATGAGCCATGACTTTCTTTATTTATGCAATGATATACCATCTTATACACAACCGTATCCACTGCCATTTTATACTATTCATGCTTTCTTTTCATGTCATCTCATGTTTACTGTTCATATCCATTTTATTGGTTGTTCATTTTGTATGCATTTCCATCCCCATATGTACTTTGCTACACATCCTTTTGATGCATAATTCTTATTGATTTTTCTACTACTATACATCAAATAGATTTAATTCCTCGGAGGCACAACATTTTTTAAAATAAAACATTCACATTTTCTTATTCATTTTAACGATTGTTGTTTTTTCATTTGAACATCGACATTCCTCCAAATTTTATGCAATTGTTACACTTCACCCCTATAGTTTTTTTACTGCAACTTGTGTTAGCCCGAGACACTAATTATCTTACTTTCTTTTCACAATATCTGACTTCATACTTCCGTCGTCAGAGGTACGAGGCATTGACGCTTTGTAGTACCTTTCTATTATTTCTTTTCGTACTATTTTTAGGCCATATAGTATAATGTATTTCGAACATTATTGACCCTCTTGGTTCTTAATTAATTATGTGATTATCGTCTTTTACTATTCTATGCTTTTTTTTCGCTTACAAATTACTTTATTTATACTTTCAACTCTACGACCTCTATATTTCGTTTCCACAGGTTTCGTATTTTTTGTTCATGTTCGCAAACGTCAAATTTCCAAAAAAATACCCATCGCTAGATTGTGACCATAATATGCTCGGGTATTTCATAAAACACGTAAGGGCAACGTTGTATTTCATAAAACGTCGAAAGTCACACTATTTTTTAAAAAATTGAATTATAATGGACCATTAATTTTGAATCAAATATGGGTTTACGATTTTCACAAACATTATTAACCATTTTTTAGCACATGCTAATGGATTTTTAAAAAAATGGACAACTGCTTTTCCCCATATTAGCAACCCTTTTTCAAAATCAATACCATGAATTTGGAAAAACATTTTGGTCATGCACATTACATACCTTTTTGTTCAGTTTTCCAACCACATTATAAAATAATTTCAGTTAAAAAAAAGAGTTCATTGATCGAAAGCATAAGTTCGTTTTACTTAACTACAGTTTACAAGTAAAAAAAAAAGGTATTATATTCTAATGCACGCATTCTAGGTGTAATAGCATTTCAGTTAGAAAAGTAGATTGCCATGTTCGTAGCCATTACCCTTAAATGACGTCAGAAAACATTCACATCCACCCACAACTAGTTAGTACTGTTATTGGAGGCACCAATGGACGGCAATAAGCAGGTGACACATACACCATACGAAACTAGGCGTCAAATTGGATAGCTTGTGTACTTCCGTATGATTCACTCCTCCAAACTCATTTTTCGTCAAAGTACTAGAATGGACATGCGCACTTTTTCCATTTCATGTCACTTACTGAGGACAACTACTGGTCTAACATCGATGAAAATCATCGATGTGGAGGAGATGATCGCAATGTTTTTGCATATATTGGTGTACGATGTGAAGAATAGAGTCATCCAACGGGACTGCGTGCAATCAGAGGAGACTGTTTCCCGTCACTTCAACCTCGTACTGTTGATTGAGTTACGCCTGCACCACGAGTTATTGAAGAAACCACAATTAGTAACTAACACATACATTGATGCACGATGGAGGTGCTTCGAGATCCACACATTCTTCACATCCGTTACTTATGAATCATGAAGTCCAACTACTTGACTGCACTATGTTTCAATATGCATATCTGCCTTGGGGCACTGGATGGTACGTACATCAACGTGAACGTGCTGTAAAAAGATAGGCCTAGGTATAGAACACGTAAGGGGGAAGTTGCCACAAACGTTCTTGGTGTATGTGACACAAAAGGCGACTTCGTGTTTGTCTTGCTTGGCTAGAAAGGGTTCGCAACTGATTCGTGCATTCTTCAAGATGCTATTGCACGACCAAACGGCTTGCAGGTTCCTAGGGGTAATTACAAGTTGTATGTCTCTAGCAACTATTACCTAGGGGTGTAATTGTGCTGGGTCGGGTAGATTTTCCTTCAAACCTGACCCGACCCGAGATGCACTAACCCGATCTGGCTCGACCCGAATTTGGGTCGGGTCTTTTTTGTAAATATTTTATTTATTTATTTCTCTCTTTTTTAAAAAATATTTATTTATTTATTTCTCTTTTTTTCCTTATATCCTTCGTTCTTTCTTTTCTTCTTTCCTTCCTTCCTTCTTTCCTTCCTTCCTTCCTTCTTTTTCCCCTGTATTTTTCCCCTTCTCCTCTGTTTTCTTCTTCTTTGTCCAATCAATATCCTCAATCACAATAATTGATTTATCATAAAGGGTTTGAACAATTGAAGTTTCACAGATCTAGGCTTTGAACAAAATTTGGGCATTTCAACTACCCAGATTCGAAAAAAAAACCCTTCAAAACCGAACTCAGAGAAGATATACGATGAGAATCGAGATGGCCTGGCCTGAAAATTTTGCAGCTAAAGGTGAGAAGAAGAAGGAAAAAAGAGGATCGGAGATTAGGCTTGAAAGGAACGAACCCAGTTCGCTAAAGGTGAGAGGGAGACTTGGTGAAAACTTTTCTTCCTCTTTTTTCCAGACCCAAGTGAATAGAAGAAGGAAGACGGAACGAACGAAGAAAGATGAACTTGTGTAGATGGAGGAAGACAAATGAAGTTAATTTTAACGTGTTTTGCATTTGAATCAAACCGATCCAGTTCAATTCGGTTCAGTTCGGTAATATTGCTGTTAAAGCCCAATCCAACCTGAACCAAATTGATCGGTTCGATTTGGGTTTTTTCACTCCTATTATTACCTACTACGTAAATCAAATTAGTTAGATATGATGCATTGGTAACAAATTATTACTATCTATGTGTCGTGGGGTACCTCAATGTGGAGGGATTTCTGGCTCCCTATAAAAGACAAAGATACCACTTGCAAGAGTGGCGAGGAGCGAGAAATGCATCTACCACCCCAAAAGAATACTTCAACATGAAACATTCCTCTGCACAGAATGTTATTGAACGAGTGTTCGGTGTGTTGAAGGGTCGATGGGCAATACTTGCGGCAAGTAGTATTACCCTGCGCAAGTTCAATGTCGAACCATTCTAGCATGTTGCCTACTACACAATCTCATCAACTGTGAGATGACGAATGTCGATTTCGTTGATGACATGAACAAAGGAGACTCCACCTATGCAACGATCGGAGAGGAAGACATTTACTTCATTGAGAACTTGAATGAATGGACGCAGTGGAAGGATGATTTGGCCGTCGAGATGTTCAATCAATAGTAGTTGCATAATCAATAGACTATGTGTGTCGATTTAGTATTCCTGTATTTGGTTTAAGTTAGTATCTGACATGTCTTCCTGTAATTTGAATGTATGCATGCATGAACAAAATGAATAGAACTGTCTCCCTTCACGCAATAGACAATATAGATTAGTTTTGTTTTTTTATTTTGCCTTTTTATGTATTGAAGTTACTGATTTATGTGATGTCATTTCAATTTCAATTGTTAGTATGACAAGTTTGTCACGTGCACTTAAGTATGTGGGGACAAAGGAGAAGGAGGCAACCCTCGTGGAGTGTATGGTGGAGTTGGTGTGTACTGGTGGATGAAAGTTAGACAATGGCAGGTTCAGACCGGGGTATCTGACACAACTTCTTTGGATGATGGCGGCGAAGTTTCTAGGATGCAATGTCCATGCGACTATAGTTATTGACTATCACATAAATACGTTGAAGTGTTCATACCAGGCAATCACAAAAATATATGGCCCGTCCTGCAGCGAGTTTGTTGGAATGACGAGACGAAGTGCATCATTGCTGAGAAGGAATTGTTTGACAGCTGGGTTAGGGTATGTGAAACGTATAATTGTACACTGAGATAATTTTTACTTCAATATGAAACAAGTCTAATTTGTGATTTTTTTTCATTCTGCAGAGTCATCCTGCAGCCAAGGGCCTACTAAATAAGTCATTCCCATATTAAGACGATTTGTCGTACGTCTTCTGAAAGACAGGGCAACGAGGGTGTGTGTGCAAACCTTTGTCGATGTTGGATCGAACGTTCCTGGTGAGTTTGAGGAATTTACATATGTGGATCTGAACAATATGGAAATTTATTCTATGTCTAACCATGGGTTAAACATGTCCCTCGACGACATCATACGACCTAGTCGAGAAAGCGATTGTATGACGTGTTCGAGTGGCTTAAAGCGAAAGCAATGAGGGTAGAATTCAGAAACAATTGATGTCATTAAGGATGCCATGACCTGCCAGACCAACCAGCTGAGGCTCATTGTAAAGTGACCACAGTTGGCACTCGAGGATGAAAGTAGTACCCGTAGGGAGGTCGTTCGAGCATTGCGTGCCATACCTGAGCTGACTAGGATGGAAAGGGCGTAATGTAATTAAGTACTGATGAAAAATTTAACTGACATGAAGAGTTTCCTTGAATTGACAGACGACAAGAAGCTTGACTACTGCACGGCGATCCTACGAGGCACTAGCTGATTGTTTCTTTTACTTCCACTGACTATTGTTATTGTTTTTTTTTATGATTCTATCGGTTAATTGTTTTTCTTTTATGTTTATAATGATATTGCAGTTCATGTTTTTAGTTACAATTATTCATATTCGTATTAAATGCGACATAATTTATTTCTTATATATATATATATATATATATATATATATATTCACTCATTTTTTCTGCTTTCACGTGCTGTGTCACAAAAAATAATTGAAATTGTGAATATAATCAAACGTAACAACCAATCCACAACATGTTCAATATGAACGTTACCAATCCATAAATTAAGTCAATTGCTTCAGTCAACGTCACACGATTTGGTAAATAAAAATTATTCACTTTGACTATTGACATTTAACTATGATTTTGATAAAAAAAATTATTAAAAAAATAAATCTATCACATCATTACCAACATAACCCTTCCCCAATGCTTCTTATCATAAAACTAGTTTTATCATAACCCTAACCTTCCATAACCCAACCCTTTTTCCAAACGCATCCTAAATTTTGGGATTGTTGGTCTCTTTTGCAGCCCCCGCCATGAGGCCATCTTTTCGTTGCTTCATTTGTTTTTACTCTTTTTAGTAAAACATATCATCCACCTTATTATTTTTTTCTCAAACCCTTACCTTTTCTCTTTCTCTCTATTTACTTTCTCTTTACATTTATATTTTTTTTCTATTTAAAGACATTTTTTAAAATAACAAAATATTTAGCTATACCTTGTATATATTTTGTCAAATTTACTATTTTTTTTATAATTTTTCTATATTTTTTCCAAGTTTTATTTTCCTTCATTTTCTTTATTTCTTTACTTTTTTTCACGTTATGCATTTCTTTAAATTTCTTGATTTTTTTCCTTCTTTAAATTTCTTGATTTTTTTCCTTCTTTAATTTTTAATTTCTTAATTTTTCCTTCTCTTTTCTTTTTTATCTTTTCAGAATTTTAGGTTAAGAGATAACTCAAAATTATTTTTCTATCAATTGTACATTTGCACATTATTAAATATATTGTCTACCTAACAGGAACACATAATAAAATATAGTAATATATTTTTCTATTACCGTCAAAATCCTAACCATTATTCAAAATATAATTAACAATTAAGATAGAGAGATTCGGACCGCATTATTACATTTAAACTTTCCGTTGAATTAAGTTTTTATTGATTTTTAGTAGTTGATATAAAAAAGTTGAACAACTAAAATAATAACAATGTAACGAAAAAAACCACTATTTATTTGTAAATGAACATTCAAGGAGGATGTAACTATATATATCATTCAACAAAATATTTTTTTATAGAACATACATAATTGTATCCAATAGATCTTCAATTAGTTGAATTTTTGTTTCCAAGTGCTAATGTTTGTTGAAGATTTAAAAAAAAATCATTAATAATAAACAATCTCTAAAAATGCAAATAATATATTTTAGACAGAAAAGTAATCTCAAGTAATTGAATGAATGACATATTGTTTTGCATATCCAAAGATATTGATTGCAAGTTTAGAATCGGCAGCACAAAAGTTGTTTATGCATCTTTTTTCCATAACAATTTGCTAATTATAATAAATAAGTATTAGAATAACTAAATATATCTACTCTTGAATCAAGTGAATGACATATTGTTTTGATACATGTGTGAGGGTTACGATATCATGATTTCAATATGGAAGAAACTTTGTTTGATGTCACATTTTTTTTATCTCTTCTCCTTTCAAGTAGATCTTTAAATCAGTACTTATGAGCACGAGCAATTGTAGGCTTTCTCTTAATTATTCCAGGGGCTCCTACTATGTCATCTTCAATGAAACTTGAATTTTCTACACTGCTTCCATAATTATTTTCCACCAAAATATTTTTTTCATCTCCTCCAAATCTTTAAGGCAATTATTGAATAAGTTTTTATATGCATGCTCAAAGAACTCATTTTCGACTGCTAGTGAACTAATTTGGTAAGCATTAGTATATAAGTACTGATTATAATGTTTGCTAATTGACTATTTAAATCCATTTACCTTATGTTTTTGGTTGTCAAGAAGCTCTGCCCTCTTTTGTTCATCTCTTCAAAATACATGAAATATGAATTATACCCACATTTTTTTTTGTCTCAAACACTTTAAACGAATGAGTACATAAAATATTCGTGAAAGTGGATTTTATACAACCTTTGTATCGAAATCTTATATTTAGGGTGTGTTTGAATCACATTTTGAAGTTGTGTTTAATTAAATGTGAAAAAAAATTATTTTATAAAAATGGTGGTATTTGACAACTTCATAAAATATACTCAAAACCAATTTTTTTTAGAAAAGAGAGTATCAAGTGATTGATTGAAAATCCCTAACGCTTTTCTATCTTATATTGAAATTACAAAAATACTCTTCATACTACCCTTCTCCTCCCATCTTTTCTCCCACATTTTTGACCTAGTTGAAAACTTCTCTAAGTGTTCTCTCTTTCTCATTTTGTTGGCCAAGATGTTCTCACTAAAATCTTACATTCCATAGTTTCGATTTGAGGTTAGTTTTCATATTGATTAGAGATTTTCTCTTCATTTCATGCACTTTTTATGTTTGGATGTTTTTTTTTGTTTATTTTATGATTTTTTTTCTTTATGAATATGAATTTACATTTCAATATATTCGTGTTTCTGAAATAAAATTGTTGGAAAAAGTTTTATACAAACAAAAAATTAATGTCTAGTTTTAACTTTAACAATTTAAAATTTCTAAAAAAATCAATAATTTCAAAATAACGTTTGATTAATTTTAAAATATATTTCTTTCTAAAATAATAAAAATATATATGTTTCTGTATGCGATTAGTTCATAGTGTTTAATAGTAATTTAACTTAAGTATAAACATTTTGCTATATAATAAAACCAAACGAACCTATGTATGTAATCATACTTATAAAAAGATCTAACAAAATACGAAATTGTTTAAATTTTATATTCATTTTAAAGAAAGTGTAAAAAAATGTATTCTTGAAAAACCTTTTCTTCATAGATAATCAAAACGCACCTTAACTGATATATGTGATCTTCTAAAAGTTGACACATTAAAGTGTAATGTATTATTCAACTTATTACTGTTGTAGAGGTTACATTGAAGAGGGTCTATATACTCTCTTTGAAACAATTTAAAGATCTTTGGTGCATATATTTTTTTATGCATGTTGTAACATCTCTGAAGAAAAAGTTGGTGTGTGGTTTTTTTCATTCTAAAATTTGATTTCACTTCTTCATATCTTCGATCAACTTAAACTCTCTTTTGTAATGTTTAAGAAAATGCAAAATATTATAGTTTGGCTTTAAATATTTTTTCAATAAACTATTCATACTTTCACTTCACTTATCATCTTTCAAATTATAAATGTCTGACATTTGTTGCCATGCTAACAACCAATCATCTTTATCATCATAATCATGCACACAACGACTAAAGTCATGAATGAATTATTGATTTGATTGGCAATACATAACTTCAAATTTTAGTAGCATTTAGGAAAATATAACAAACACATGGTCAAGTCAATGTTGAGCTTCAGGAAGAACTTGGCTTACCCATTGCTATAGAATTGATATGTAAGAATTGTCATTAATTTGGTTGTTTTTCAGACATTGCCCCAAGAAATGTTTCAAACAATCATTTAAATGATTATGTAGTTTCATCATAAAGTAAAGTTGCACCAAAAACCATATATTGCATATGATGATTGACTCCAATAAACGGGACAAATCCATAACTCATCTTCTGTGGAGAGGTAAGGATGTTGTTGGTTAGTTCAAGTACCATTATTATATTATAAGACTTCACCACATCATTTGCTTAGACTATTATACTTAGATGCTAAAGAAAACTTAGTTATATAAATCTTCACACTACTCAAAATCCAAATGGATTTTTAGGGTTAGTTTAGAAAAAAACAACAGCAATAATATTTAAAATCAATTGCTTACAGATGTAGAATAAAAAACAAATTTCTTTTCTAGCTAGTTTAGTGTGCTCTTTTTTTTTTCTTGGGTCAGAGAGATTTGATTAATTTTGGCTTACTAAGTTTGGAAAAAAAAAAACGTTTGGATGAAAATTCAAACTATAATTTGTTTGGTTAAACATAAAGAAAATGAAAGGGAAAAAGAAAGAAGAATGTTTTATGTTTTAAAACGAAATTTCCAATGTATATTCAAACAAATTGAAGAGGGATTAGAAAATGAAATCTACTCAAAATCATAATACCTAATCTAAATAATATTGTTTTTGTTTCAAAAATAAAAATTCAGATTTTAAATCTTTAAATCTACAGCTATATTTTAAAATAAATAATAATATTAATTAGCAAACACATTTCAAACCATATTTTCGAAGAAGGTTCAATTTTCAGATTTGCTACGACAAACACACATTAGAAAGTACGGGAATATAATTTGATTTTTTTTAGTTAGACAGAGTCTATTTACTATCAATTTTAAATTGCGATACTAAATCGTTATTTATCAATTTTTATAAACTAAACGACTATTTTTATAAAAATTTAAATTTGTCTTTCTACTCTAAAATTCGTAACAATTTAATCTCTACGATAAAAGTGAAAATTCAATGATAACCTTTTTTTGCATAAATAAATCAATAGTCTACTTAGATACTTGATAATTTTATAACATACAATGTTTACATCATATTGACATCAAATTTTTGATAAATTTTATTTGTGTTGTTATTACAAATTTAAAAGTACATTGTTACATATAAAAGTTCATGGATTAAATTGATACAAAATTGACATTACATGGTTTAAATTGTTACAAACTAAAGTTTAAGAACTAAATTGTTATTTTTATGAAAACTAAAGAACCAAAAGTATTTTATAACCTTTATTTGATGTAAGCCCAAGTTTACACCAGTAAAAAAGTAATCAATCAATGGTAAGGTAAAAAGTGCTCTAGTTCATTACTTTTGTTGTTGTTTAACTGCTTTCGATAATCGTAATGATTGTAGGACATGTCTTGAAATTTATTGAGGAATAAAAAGTGTTCAACCTAAGTGCATTTGAAAAAATACACGGGATATACTAACATTGGGAATGATGATTAGTGTAGTGATTTATTGTTAATGTTTCAATAGAAAATATAACAATAACAATAATTATTATTATTTTGATATTGTAACCTTTTTATGGTTATAGTAGTATTATGTTTTAATAAGCTAACCCTTATAGATCTAAAATTAAATTTAGATTTTTGATTTTCTATGTGGAAGTTTGCTTCGTGGATACAACAACAATCTATATTTGTTTGAAACAGTTTTTAAGTATTAAAGGAATGGAAATACAGAAATATGGGCGTAAAAAATTGAACATATATTGAAAGAAAATATAATACAAAAATGATCACTTTTTAAGTACTACTGGATTACTCAAATAAATAATAAACGAAGGAAATTAATGAAAATAGGAGGTGGTTTAAGAATCTGAAATCCTCGAAAATGGGAAGACGATTGGGTAATGACCTCATTAATTCTATACTTCTATAATCAGAGGAGGATTAGTTAAGTCATAAACTCAAACTTAATTTTTCCAAATACAGGAAGGGAAAGCAATGAAGAACAACAACAAGGTGGCTTCATAATTCCTATTATTTCATAAATCTGAAAGCGAAACC
>JBBPDI010000025.1:9924409-9940275 GCA_037974545.1 Cucumis variabilis | reverse complement strand
TAGTAGCTTGATTGTTCCAATAAATTTCCATTGAATTTGGATTATATATCATATACATATTTGAATACAGACATTCCAACTGTAAGCCTTTCTTAACAACTATTTACAATACTACTACTCTAAATTCAAACTCAACTGTGGAAAGAGAGACAACTAACTATAAAATAGCTTTCCAATAATCAACTAAGAAAACATAAACTTAAGTTTGAATGACTTTTGCCTAAATCTTTTATAGCACTTAAAAAATATTATCTCATTCAACTTAATTTGACCTCGTTTTTAATTAGGTTTAATATGTTTATTTTAAGATTTTGTAGGTTTTAAACATTTTAAAAAAAAATCAAATATAAGGTGTAAACTAATTTAAAACGATAACTATTATTTGAAGCCCTAACGAATCTACTAGATCAAAGAGGATGTGAAAAGACAACTTTCCCTTTGGGGCCTAACATTGTCGTGGTTTGCTAATGCTAGGCTCAATGCACAGGCTCGAAAACTGCTTAATGTTTATCTCATGAAAAGCTCGGGGTGTTTTACCCGAGGGTCACAATGTTGTCTCGTGATGTCGAGGTGCTATTGGAAGTCAATAAATATTTTTCTTCTCTCTTTTAGAAAGGAAACCTTCAAGAACCTCCAATTCTGTCTCTCCCTTCTCCTACATATTTTATTCTTAGTTCTCTTACATCGTGGTCTGTAAAATCTTCAACCATTGGACCTCATTTGTAGCTATGGTAAAGTTATATTGCTTAGATGTAGGAGAAAACACTTGTGTTCAATTTCAAATTTCTTAATCATATACGTTTGTGGTTTTCTTGTTCTATTTTAACTTATATACTCCATCGGTGCTATGTTAGGTTGGATCATCCCGGCGTATTTATGTCGCTTAGCTAAAGCTTAACCAATAATTACAGACAGCTAGATATTGGCTCAATAGCCAAGTAGTTTGCAATAAGTATTATCTTGGTCGTATGTTATGCAAGACATTAATGAGCTGGTCACATATAGTTAGCTTTTCAGCTAGATTTTAATAATGAAATTGGTTAGTAATGAAATTACGCAAAGATGGTTCTTTTTTAGGGGGTAAGATGTCACACAATATATTTCCTAGCAAGAATAGAGTAACAACAATCAAAATGACAAAGAGAAGAACAAGATGCATGACACACAGGGATGGGTAACCCAGTTCAATGTAAAAACACCTACATCTAGGGGCCAATGAGTCCAGGAAAGATAATTCACTAATATGAGTGAGTTGAGTTATTATAGCGATATACTTATTTGTAGACTCTGAAGATTGCATTGTAATTCTAGAGCTAACTCACAAGACACCTAGACTTCCTCTAGATACGAGACTTCTTGTTTTTTAGGCTCCCTTTAAGTAGTTGCTATTAGTGAACAACTACCTTAAAGGAAAAAAGGTGTTTACCTAGTGGGGCCATTAGTAGGTCTCTTATCGGGTACTTTATATACTCGCCATTTTTATGTTTATTTTTTGTCAGGGAAAGACAAAAGAAAGTCAGCAAGTCATGAGGACTCATGACCGTGCCAATGAGACTAGTTATGACTGATGCTTCTTCTACTTACTTTGATTTGATGATCTTAGAATGACATGGTTATTGATAGATTATTTTTATTTTAAACTTTTGAAGTCTTTTATGTTTTACTTATGACCCTGATAGTGTTGGAAATATATGCTACCTTATTCCACTTAATTCGAGCTTGTTTTGTGATTTTACGTTCTTGATTGGCTATTTTATAGATTTTGAGTGATTCAAATGTAGAAATTGATATTGATGTAGCTTTGAGCTTAATTAGGCAAATACAGATTCAAATGGCATCAATAGAGGGAAATGAGAAAAGAAAAGAAGTCATTTGGATTCTGCCTTGTAGCATCGCAGCACCCACGACACCATGTGCGACGTTGTGAGGCAGAAACGGCAGTAGGCTTCGAAAGCCTAAGGCGCTCAAGTTGTAGACAATACAAGTTATTGTAGCCTTTTATGTAGAATAATAGAGCAAAATTACAATACAATAAGGAATAACATGTAACAAAGTAGACTGAAATTGAGATCAACACAATCTGTGAATTGCTACAAAAGAAAAAATGCCTGTTTATCATGGTTTTTATTGTCTTAAAGCAGGATTTTAGTAAAAAGAAGCGAAAAGAGAAGTGAGCAAATCATCTTAGGTGTCCATTGCTCATTTCAATCAACCAGGTGACCAACGAAAAGATACCGGGTGATATGAATTGATAAGAGTTTGTGATATATTGTCATAAAAAAAATGACATCTTTGGTGCCGCATGGCAGTGCTTAGAAGTCAGTGAATTAATGGCGCATTAGACCATGTGCAATTCCATCACAAAAATACCTATAAATATGAGATCATTTCCTTCATTTCGGGTGTGTTGAACTTCGGTGAAAGAAATCCAACTTCATCCTTAACCTTTTTTCGACATCCGAAAGCAGATTCACATTAACATCTCGTTTGTTGATCCATTAGAGAAAATTCCTTCCTATGTAAAGTTCTTGAAAGATATCTTAGCAAAGAATCTAGGTTGAATGATTGTGAAATGGTAGCTCTGATGCAGGCAACAAGCGACCTCTTCAAGAATGGGGTGCTAGAAAAGATGATAGACCCTAGAAGCTTCATGGTACTCTGCTCAATAGAAAGGATGGATCTCGATCGTGTACTATACAACCTAGGAGTGAGCATCAACCAATGCCTCTTTCTATCTTCAAGAAATTATAGATAAAGGATGTACAACTTACACACATGAGGCTCCAATTTACTGATAGATTCATTGCAAAACCTAAGGGCAAGATTGAAGATGTTTTGGTAAAGGTGGACAAATTCTTATTTCCTGCACACTTTGTTAGTCTGGATTAAGAAGATGAGCGAGAAATATATACCCATCATTTTAGGACAACCATTTCTATTAACAGGTCGTTCCCTTATAGATGTCCACCAAAGGGAATTGATCATGTGATTTAATGACCAAGAAGTCAAGTTCAACATTGTTAACACGATGAAATTCCCCGTCGATGCTGAAAACTGGAACGCGATAGAATATCTTGGGTGGGATTATTGCGAGGAAGAAGTGTTTACCTAACTGTGTAGCCTTGAAAAATTATTTGAAGAAGTTAACATTGTCTAGTGAAAGGAAGTTTGAACCTTTGGATCTAAAAACCAAAGAAGATAAAAAGAATAAGTCATCAATTGAAGAGCCACCAAAACTAGAGCTTAGGCCTTTGCCCAACCATATGAAATATTCATATTTGAGGGAGAATGACATTTTACCTGCCCAACTGAATGTTGTAGAAGAGAAGAAGTTATCGAATATGCTAAAAGACCACAAGAAAGCGATAGGATGAACCTTGGAGGACATTCAAGGAATAAGTCCATCCTATTGCATGCTTAAGATCATGATGGAAGAAGGACAAGTGGGGACCAATCAATTTCGAAGGCAATTGAATCCTGCGATGAAAGAACTAGTAAAGAAAGGTGGCTTGATGTAGAGGTAATATATCTAATCGCAGACAGTGAATGGGTCAACCTAGTCCAATGTGTACCAAAGAAATGAGGGATGGTTGTTGTAAAGAATGAGAACAATGAATTAATCCAAACACAAACAGTTGTCAAGTGACAAATTTGTATGAACTATCGCAAATTGAATGCGGTGACGGAGAAGGACCACTTCCCCTTACCTTTCATTAATCAAATGTTGGACAGGCTTGTGGTGAAGAAATTCTATTGCTTTCTCGATGGCTTCTCTGATTACGACCAGATTACAATTGCCACATCCTGCCTCGCACGCGACTTAACTCGCCATGGGAGACGCAATATGACTTTGAGTATCTTTGATGTGTTAAAGGCCAAAGACACTCAGCTTGAGATCCTTAAGCTTTGCTTAATCGCCTACTCACTTCTTACTTAAAATACTTCCGTACTTTAGGTGATAAACAACTTAACAAAGAATTATTAAAACAAACCAACACTTTTATTAACTTAAACAAGACATTCTATAACACTTAATACAAATTACATAAGTACAACACTTTAACTTAAAACAAAACGCCACAGTTCTTTTCACACAGCAACTTCTCACCCTTTCCTCGTTGGCATTAACACCTAAATCCTGGAAATGAAATGTTAGAACCTAAGTCAAAAGACTTAGTGAGGTTTTAAGAAAACTTTTATGCGAAATACCTTTCATAAACATCATTTTAGTAACCATATCAAATCACATAAATATATCAATTCACGTAGTTTGAACATTTGACATAAATATCATAATACACATTAATGTCACATAATCCTTTTGCCAAGAAGATGAATCATTCCTAACGCCAAGACTCATCATCTCATGTTTAGACTACTGTGATGTCCTTTTCATCAACAACATTTGGGAATGTCCTAATTCCTTCTTGTTACTCACACTATTAAACACAATGCAGTCTTTTTCTACATTGGTCAACTTCATACAATCATTTTCTACAATGGTTCAATTTACTTCTTATGTGTACATAATAGTCAGCTCATTGATAAGGAGAAACTAATGACTTGAATAACATTTTGTAATCTATTGATTCACATAACATACCTTAAAACATAGTATATTTTTTTCATAAGAATCTTTTCAAGAATATCCATATTGAAATCATTATTTAAATCAATAGACTTTATAAGAAAACTTTTATCATAAAATCACTTTGAAGAAAATACTCACAACACTTGGTTACTTAAACTTCAGTTGCTTCTCTTCTTTTTCTTCTCGCATAGTTACTTCAACAACACTCCAACACTTAAATTTTCCCTTCAGAGTTTTAGAGTAACAATACTAAAAAATTTTGCTCAAGACCTCTATTTATACTAATCCTAAAACAACTTAATTAGTCATGTTTAAACTCTTGTCAGTATGTCAGCTCTCCCTCTTAAATTTAGGGGGTGTAAGAATATGGGTTTAACCTAGATAACCCGGATCACTCAACCCATATTATAAGAGTTGGGTTGGGTGAAAAAAATTAATTTTTTCGGATTGGGTTGGGTCTCGGGTTGGAGGGTTGAAAAATGCAGTTCAACCCAACCCGACCTGAATTAATATAATATATATATTATTTAATAAAAAACAAATTCGCTATGTAAACTTTGAATTTATTGTATGAAATTTTGAATTATGTATGTTTGAAATTTAAATGTAATAATTTTGAACTTTTATAACCATTAGAAACTAGAAATGAAAAAAAAAAAGAGAAATTGCATAGGGTAGCATTTTGAGAATATGATATAGTAATTATAGCACATTGTTTTAGAATTTTTCAGATATGGAAAAATTTTCACTTTTCCAACTTCAATTTGTTATTATTCCTAAACTACCCTTCAATAACTTATTTCTCTTCCTCTTTTTAATGCCCTATTCATTATTTATTTATTCTCCCACTTTTTAAGGTCCTAATTATTTGTTTATTTTTATAGTAGAAAAATTATTTATTCTTTTTGTCTTAATCTTAATTTTAGAATATCAATAGTGATATAATTGGAATATGAAATATAATGGTTGTTGATCGGAGTAATTTAACTTCATTTTTTACTTTATTCGATGTGTATTTTGAGTTGAATCTGATTCTAATTTTTTTTTTACATTAATTTTGTTTTGGTTTTACTTTGTCTCAGTTGGTTAATATACTTACTACGTGATTTTCGTTTTATCAAATTTTATGCAGTTCATTAGAGTATTATTAAGTATATGAATGATGTAACTCAGTATATCATTATCAAGTATATCAACAATATATCGTTAAAGCATAGCAACAAAGTGAATCATTATCAAGTATATGAATCAAGTTTTCAAGTTTATATCAATAGTATATCAAATGTATAAGTAGGATTTCAAGCATATCAAGTGCATTTAATCAATCAGTTGTATAAGTGAAGAATATTAAATGTATTTGCAGTGCATTAGGTGTATCAAACATATCATGTACATCAAACGTATCAAATTTGTTGAGTGTTCCAATGAAGAATAACAAGTTTATTAGCGGTGTATCAAACTTATAAGTGAAGTTTTTAAGTGCATCAAACTATCAAGGCCTAAGGGGTATCAAATGTATCAAGAAGAATCAAGTGTAACGAGAAGTAGAATGTGTATCAAGATGTTTTAGGTGTGTATCAAAAATTATCCAGTGTATCAAAGAGTATCAGATGCATCAAGTGTATCAATCAAATACATCAGGTGTATCAAGAAGTATCAGGTGTATCAAGGGGTATTAGGTGTATCAGATGTGTATCAGGTGTATCAAATGTATATTAGTAACGTAGGACATTTGTGACATTTTACCTCTTGATGTATGGGCTGGGCTTCATTTTTGCCATTTTTGCAAATAAAAAAATGTGTGTGCCATGGACTTAATTATTATAACTTATTTTGCCATTTTTGCAAGTGCCAAAAAAAACATATACAACCCAACAACTCAACCCATATTTTACGGGTTGGGTTTGATTGAGTTAGAAACTAAATTTGGGTTATTTGGATTGCCAACCCAAATAACCAAAAAATATGGATTGGGTTGCGAATGTCTCCCAACCCAATCCAACCCAATTCGATTTTCCCCCTACTCTTAATGGTGCACGTATAATCTTAAGGTTTTTACTTAATCATGCTTAGAGTAAACTTTCGCATGTGGCCCATTAAGTAAACTTAAAAAAAAATTCAGAAATTTCCTTACTCCTTGTCGCCAAATTCTTAGTTGTGAAAACTCAATCCACAATCAAAGCTTTCTCGCCTTCTTCTTATCTCGCAAGAGGCTTCCAAATGCCTACTTCTTATCACATAACTCCTGTTCATAACATTTTCTCCTAAACACACATTCAAATTTTGGCTTTCTTAGGTACAAATCTCAAAGCAATAGCACTTGATGATCAACAAAAAACAACGTTTACATGTCCCTATGGAACATTTATATTTCGCAGCATGGCTTTCGACATATGCAATACTCTAGGGACATTCCTAAGGAACATGATGACTATCATCATATACTTCCTAGACAGATCAGTTGAAATTTTTATGGATGACTTCTTAGTTTTTAGGGTCTCCTTTAAAGAATGCTTGGGCCGTTTCGAACAAGTGTTCAAGAGATGCGGACAGACACGACTCGTACTTAGCTAAGAGAAATCTCACTTTATAGTGAATGGGGGAATTGTGCTTGGGCACAAATCTCAAACACAAGATTAGAAGTGGACCTCACAAATATTGATGTGGTAAGTAAGTTGCCACCACCTTCAAAATTAAAGCCACCAAGGAGCTTTTTGGGACATGCTGGATTTTATAGAAGATTTATCATAGGATTCTCCCAAATCGCTAAACCTACGAGTAACCTGTTATGTGTTGATAAATCATTCAACTTCGATGGAAAATGTCACCAAGCAATCCAGACTTTGACAGACGCATTGATCTTAACACCTATCCTCATCACTTCTGATTGGTCACAACCATTTCAACTCATCTGCGATGCAAATGATGTGGGTGTAGGGGCTATGTTGGGTCAAAAGAAAAATAGAGGGATCCACCCTTTATACTACGTGAGCAAAACTCTGAATGAAGCTCAAGAAAATTATACAACTATATAGAAGAAATTGCTCAAAGTAATATTTTTCATAGAAAAGTACAGGAGCTACATTGTTGGTTACAAAGTTATGGTACACTTTGATCGTTCTGCGATCAGATATCTGATGGTGAAGAAGGACGCCAAGTCGTAGTTAATAAGATGTATATTACTGCTCCAAGAATTTGGTCGAGAGTTTGTAGATCGCAAGGGTACCGATTGAAAACCAAGTAGCGGATCACTTATCGCGTCTAAACAATGATATATTCCAATGCGAGAAGAAAGAAATTGAATATTATTTTCCTAATGAATAACTCTTCTATGTTGGAGAAAGGGAACCTTGGTATGCAAACATAGTCAATTATTTAGTATGTAAGATATGGCAGCAAGACTTCAACATCTAGGAAAGAAAAAAGTTGTTTTATGAATACAGATTCTATAGATGGGATGAGCCATTCCTTTACAAATTAGGGCAAGACAAGATATTAAGAAGATGTGTTTCTAAATATAAAATAAAAAAGATCATCGCCAAGTGCCATGAAGCATCCTATGAAGGGCAATTTTACGGACAAAAGATGGGTGTGAAGGTCTTGCAGAGTGGCGATTTAATCAAAAAATGGAAAAAGCCCACAGTTCCACATGGAAAATACCAAAAATACTCTAACAACATGAGATTAATTAGCCACACAATTGTGTAGGAAATGAATACACGACCATGTAGGAAACGATACATGATCGTTTAGAAAATGATACACGATCGTGTAGGTAGTATTAACACCAGTCATACTTGCGTGTGAAATTCCTCTTCTAAACGATCATGATACGTGATGTTGTAGAAAATGATACACACTCGCATACCAAGATCTAAATGATCATGTATCAATTCTAAATGATCTTGGTTCAAGATTGTGTACCAAGATCTTTTATATTTGGTACACGATCTTGTACCATTATTGTTTACATTTGGTACACAATCATGTAGCAATATCTAAACTATCGTACACAACCAAGATCTAAACAATTATTGTTCAAGGTTTTGTACCAATATCTTTTATATTTGGTACACAATCTTAAACCAAATAACACTTTGAAAAAATAATACAAAATTGATGATTGATTGAAACAAAGATAATAATGGTAGAATAATGAAAAATAATAATAATAATTGTAGAACAATGGTCATGATTTCAAAAAAATATAAAAGAAAAATTGCAGATGAAGAAGAGAAGAAAGAACGAAGAAATCGAAGGTTTGCGAAATTCAAAAGCGGGAAGAAAAACCAGGAATACTTAAAAAACATGGCCAGCTTCATGGACTTTCTAATTTTGTTACACGAGCCGTAAATATTTTGTTGTTTCGTTATATTTATAAAAATTGACCATTTAATTATACCAATTTAGAGTTAGTTTATCTATTTATAACTAATTTTATTAATTTACAAATAAAATTTATTAGAAAGTATTTTTAAAAAATATAAAAAATTGGCAAAGTATTTACATTGTACAGAACAATTTTGAAAATGAAAAAAGCTCACGGGTCCACAATGGGAAATACTAAAAATGTCACAGTCAATAAGCAATTAATTGACCACACGCACGCGTGTAATTGTTCTTCTAAACGATCATGATACACGCACATGTAGGATACACAATCAGGTAGGTAGTATCAACATGATCATGTAGTTCTTATTAACGATGAAAAAAATGATTCAAATATAAACGATCGTATTGACCACACTAAACAATCAGACTAACTATGTTACGTGATCGTTTCAATCATATCCACACGATCGTGTGGTTCTTTTAAAAGGATATTTTGGTTTTTTTGTTATATTTATGAAAATTTACCATTTAATTATACCAATTTAGAGTTTGTCTATCTAATTTTATATATAATTTTATTAATTTACAAATAAAATTTACCAAACAATATTTTTAATAAATATAACAAACTGGAAAAATATTTACAACTGTATAGAACAATTTCGAAAATGAAAAAAGCCCACATGTCCACAATGACAAATACAAAAAATGTCTCAATAAACACGCGATTAATCGGCTACACGCTCGCGTGTAATTCTTTTCCTAAACGAACATGATACGCGTTCGTGTAGTAAATGATACACGATTGTGTAGGATATAATACACGGTCATGTAGGTAGTTTTAACACTAACCACATGCGTGTGTATAATTCTTCTTCTAAATGATCATGATACACAATCATGTAAGAAATTATACACGATCGTGAACCAAGATCAAATGATCTTGGTTCAAGATCTTAACGATCTTGGTTTAAGATCGTTTACCATGATCTTTGATATTTGATACACGATGTTGTAGCAATATGGTTTAGATTTTGTACATGATCGTGTACCAAGATTTTTTATATTCGGTACACAATCTTGTACTAATATCTTTTAGATTTAGTACACAATCGTGTACTAATATCTAAATGATCGTGTATCAAGATCTAAATAATTTTTGTTTAAGATCGTTTACCAAGATCTTTTATATTTGGTACATGATTTTGAACCAAATAATACAAGATTTATGATTAATTGAAAACAAAGATAATAATAACAGAAGTATAATAAATATAATAATAATTGTAGGACAATGATCATGATTTCAAAAATATATAAAAGAAAAATTGTAAAATAAGAAGAGTAGGAAGAAGTTTGAAAGGAAGGAAGAGGAAATTGAAGTGCGAAAATCAAAAGTGACAAGGGCAAACATGAAATATTTAAAAAAGTGGCTGGCTTTATGGGCTTTTTTATTTTGTTACACATAGAGTAAATATACATTTTGGTATGGGAAATTCTAAAAAATAGCAAATTTATCAAAATATTTACAACATATAACAAAAATTTTAGATTTTATCAATAATGGACATTGATAGCCACTAACTTCTATCACTAGTTGCTATCATTGATAGAATTTAAAATTTTGTTATAGCTTGTAAATATTTTAAATTATTTTACTATTTTTTAAAATGCCCTTCTCATATTTTGTTTTATTTATGCAAATTAACCATTTAATTATACCAATTTAGAGTTAGTTTATCTAATTTTATTAATTTATAAATAAAATTTACCAAACAATATTTTTAAAAAGTATATATAACAAATCGATAAAATGTTTACACTGTATAGAAACATTTTGAAAATGAAAAAAGCTGTCAAACCAACAATTGAAATACAAAAAAATGACCGAGTCAACACACGATTAATCGATTACACGCACACATGTAATTCTTCTCCTAAATGATCATGATACACTCTTGTATAGAAAATTATATACAATCGTGTAGATAGTATCAACGTGATCTTGTCAATTCTTGTGGTTCTTTTTAAGGATAGAAAAATGCTTTAAATCTAAACCATCATGTTGACCACGCTAAACGATTGGGTTGACTATGGTATGCGATCAGTCAACCCGATCGTTTAGATCATATCCACCCGACAATGAAGTTCCTTTTAAATGATGGAAAAATAACTTCAAATCTAAATGATCGTGTTGACCATGCAAAATGATCATCTTGAATAGGTAAGCATATGTTTAGATGATATCAAAGTAATATTTAAATGATCTTGATACTCTGGAAAAGAGTCTGGAAGAAAAAAAGAAAGAAGGAAAAAGAATATGAATAAAAATGAAAGTAAAAAAATCTGGAAGTGGAGCTGAAGAAATTTGGAAGACAAGAAGAATAAATTGCACAGAAAAAGAAAGAGAAATGCGAATTGTCTATACTATCAGAAGAAAATTTGGAATTTACAAAAGTATTTTATCTACTTTTTAAATTTTTTAATTTTATTAGACGGACAGTAAATATTTTGATGTTTTGTTATATTTATTAAAATTTTTATCACCTTTGATTTGGAAAAGATAGTTTATCTGTACGATTGGATTGGAAAAAAAAAACTAATAAATAGTTTATGTTAAAATCTAGGTATGTATTTATGAATATATTATAGAAACTAAATTTGAAGGTTTTGTAAGATTAAATTTCAAATTGGACCTAAACTATAAATATCAGGTGGATAGGTGTGAAAAGATATTTAGTTTTTGTTTTCCTCATTGGAAAGAGCGCGGGAAGTTATGAGTATTGAATAAGAAGGGAGAATGAGTCGTATATGGATCATCAACAAATATAAAATAACAATTTTTAATTCTTTGGATTTTCTTTTTATATTTATAAATGAAGGTGATGGACATCTGATCCCTTGGAATAATAATACCATATCTTTCATAATCTTACACTTCTCAACTCAATTATTGGTATTATAATTTTTTTATAATATAATCAAAACAAACTTTTAGATCAAATTGACCTCAACAAAACAACTCATACAAATTATTGTCAGAAATTGGTGGATTAAAAACAGGGGTGAGTACATAATTCTTTGATGCCTTTCTCTCGATAAATAAACTTGTTGATTTTCTTTGATAGTTAGCTTTGATCAATCTTTGGGCTTGTTAATCTTTTTGAACTAAGACAGTTTGTTTATCGATTAGCTTGAACTGGTCTTTTGCTTGTTAATTAGCTTTGATCATTCTTTGATTTGGATCGTTTTTCGCCCTGTTGATCGGTCTCTAGCTTGAACATATTGGATCGACTCGCAATTTGTTGATCTCTTCGAAGATCAGATCCCCTTCGAACTTGTTGTTCTTTTCTAATGATCAATCTTTAAGCAAGTTGATCAATTTTGAGAGGTTTCCCATTTTCCTGCACTATGCATCTAAGGAATACAAATCCATTGCTTTCAGTTGGATTCTCCTTTCCTTGAGCTTTTATGAAACCTTCATTTAGTAATAGAGCATATGCATTGACTGGTACGTTTATCACCCATTCATGCGTTAAACACAACACAACACAAACAAATAAACGTATAAAAAATCAACACTCTTCAATTTGACGTCAAGCTCACACACATATACAAAACCTTCAATTAGAGCGCAATTTATTTCTTTTCTAAAGCTTTTAATTCCTTGATACCCAACAAAGAAGTTCATATCATGACAAAAAAAAAAAAAAAAAAAAAGAAAAGAAAAGAAAAGGAAATAATTTTCAAAATTTAAATGGCTATCAACATAACTATTGATTGAGCCCAAACGATTGATTGTCAAGCAACAAATTAAATTGAAGTAGTTGGTAATTAAATTAAGTTGAAGTACGAAAAGTAGATGTTTAGGTAAAATTCGATGAAGAAACTAGTTCTTCCAAAGCTGAATCCTTGATGAGCCTTTCCCACTCATCCTTTGAAAGTTTTCTCCGTTCATGTGTCGAATGGAACATTAAGGATATACATCATCGTCATCATGTGTAAATGAACTGTAGGGTTGAAGAAAATCAGTCCTCATGTATTCAACCAAATGGTTGGGCGTTTCATTTGGAGATTGAAATAAATTCAATTGGAACTTAAAGATTATGCTCTTCATTGTTGAAGCCATTATTATTCCACATATTAGACCTTCGGTTGCCAACGTGAGATCCAATGAACACTTGAGAATAAGAAAAGTAGCCAAAATTTGAATGGGTGTCGATAAGACAAAATGTGATATATTTTTATCAATTAATCCATTTTCACACGATCCACAAATTTGTGGGCCACCCAAAAGCCCAACCACGTTCCAATCGGTAATATAATAGCAATCTGGAACGGTGTAAGTGCTAGAGGATTAAACATGTCCTGACTTATAGTTATACTCATTTCCAAAACAATTTCATTCAATAGTTCAAGAACATGAAGAAGGATAAAAGATTCCAAGCCAACTATAGATGCGTTCGTATATAGAAGTATTCAAAGTGAGTTCTAACCTCCACGAGAAAGAAGCTTCATTCTTCGAGAAAGGATCATTAACAGTAGAAAGAGAAATCTAATTAGCCTACCACTGTCCAAATGGAACACCAGCAACTTGCTTAGTATGGAGGCTGGAACTCAACAACACTACACACAGGATTAAAAGATTAAGCGATATCGAAAGAATTCTTCTCCAATTGATACTCCAAAACTTTCTAAAGATAACCCAGATGTTCTAATATCTAAAATCTATTAGATAACAAATGAAAAAGAAAGCTTACCTATTTTCCATTGCTTGTAACACGTTTTACTGCAATTTTTTGCCCAAATGGGAGTCTTCCCTGTAAATTAATACTATATTCAATAATAAAAGAGAGAAAATACTAAAATTCAGCTTAACTATACACTCTAAACATAAGTTCCTAAATCAACTCCACTCAAACATTCCAAAATCAAAAAAAATATTATAAACTCAATGCATCTGTATACCATACAATCCAGATATTTCTATCAAAACTATGATTTCAACTTGCCCTTATTTCTTAGTTCAATGATATACACCAAGAAAAAAGAAAAGGTAATCAAGAAATGAACCCTCTATTATGATTAAGACAAACCAGTGAAGAAAAGAAGTTGTATTTGCTAATTTTCCTAACAACCTAACAAATAGAAAAAGATCAAAGATTAGAATCAATATACAGCTAGACTAGAAGGGGCCTATTCTTGTTTCGAGATGCCATATTTCTTCAAATCCAGAAAGAATGAACCACTAATAAAGTCATGGAGATCTGTTCCCAGAATGAGCCCAAGGGCGGTGGAAGATACCGATTGGCACTGAGAATTTGAAAGATGAAAAGTTCAGTTGGGAAAGGTGAGAGAGTTTGTGGTGGGGGGTCGAAAGGGCACACAAGATTTTGAAATTTTAAATTAAGTATCTGGGTGGTGGCGAGCACAATGTGAAAGAGACGAGGGTTCAGACCAAAACATGAAAAAGATGAAGGTGGTGGTGAGGGTTGGGCACGACGGACACGGCGGGCATGAAGGATGCGACGGTGGTGGTGGCGGTGTTTGGAGAAGAGAGAGAGAATTGGGAGATTGAGAAAAGAGGAAGAAAACACGTGGAAGGGTAGGGTAAGTTGTTTGAAAAGAGTAAAGTAAGAGAGAATTCTTGATTTTTAATTACAAAATTAAAAAAATAAAAAATAAAAATTGATCTAGACGTTTAATGTTGGTTTTAAACCGACATTAAACATCCGCCTTTTGAAAACGACAATAAAGTCCATTTTTCATTTTTTCTATGTGACAATAAAGTTCAAATTTCTTATAGTGAGAGTTACGCAGACAATCGACGACAAGTATTAGAATTCAATGTTAGAGACAAGGTTTTCATAAGACTTTTACCTTGAAAAGGTGTAATTCGATTTGAGAGAAAGGGGAGAGTTAAGCCCATGATATATAGAACCGTATGAAATTCTAGCACGTGTGAGACAAATGGTTTCTAAACTAAAACTACCTGTGGAATTGTCTAGGATTCATAATGTCTTCCATGTTTCTAAAGGGATCAGAGCCTACACAGTGGAATTAATTTAAACAGAACCATTAACTCAAATTAGTTGGGAACTTGAAAATGTACCATTACATTGGCAAAATAATTATAAACTAATTTTCTATGGTTAAGCATGCTTTAAAAAAAATATACAGAAAATAGTACTTACTCTTGTTGACAACTTTGTATATGTCAAATATCAATATTAGGACACCACCACTTGAAGACCTTCTTATTCTCTAAGAATGAAAATTTTATTTTGTGGAAACTAAAATTGGAAAAAGAAATTAATTTTACAGAAAGATTTTTTTTTTATTGAAAGAATTGCAAAGCACATAAGCATTTTTTTTTAGAGAAAAACTATTCATCCAAGGTGAAGAAGAGGGAGTTTGAGAGATTTTTAGGTTACGTGGGAGAAATACCTACATTTTTATTTATTTAATTTACTTTAAAATAAATATTTTTAATTAATTAATTAATTTAATATGAGTTAATAAATGAATAATTAGTTAAATTACATTTAATTAATAATTCATTTAAGGGCTACTTGCAAAAATAACAAAATAAGTTATAATAATTAAGTCCATAGTACTCACACTTTATTATTTGCGAAAATAGCAAAAACGAAGTCCAGTTCACACATCAAGAGGTAAAATGTCACAAATGCCCTCTTTACTAATATACGTTTATACACCTTATACACATCTGATACACCTAATACACTCCTTGATACACTTGATACTTCTTGGTATATCTGATACATTTGATTGATACACTTGATGCACCTGATACTCTTTGATACACTCGATACTTTTTGATACACACTTGAAACATTACTAATATATGTTTGATACACCTGATGCACTACAGATACATTTAGTATTCTTCACTTATACAATTGATTGATTAAATGCACTT